>JAOTRH010018254.1:45000-56245 GCA_034768845.1 Heliamphora exappendiculata | reverse complement strand
AATCAGTATTATTGTATTTTGAAAGTAGTAAGAATTTAAATAGAATATTTTGAAAAGTTATATTTTGATTTGGCATTTTAATTTTTTAAATTTTTAATTAAATAAATATTTTAATTTTTTAATATTTTTAGTAAAAAAATTAAAAAGCCAAGTTGTGCTTAAGTTTTAACGTGTATGTTCTATCATGGTCCTCACAACGTCACATTGAATGGGTACTAAAAACCTTGTAGACGTACAAGGGCAATAATAACACCACCTAACAGATTAATATTTTGATTTAGAGACCAAAAAATTGGTAAATAATTTAATTTATAGATTATTTTTTATTTTTTATTTATTATAAAAATTTTTAATAAGTAAAATTTATTTTTATAAAAATTTTAATGCGTAAGATCTTTTTAGGACAAAAATACTTTAGAATAGATAAATTTATTTGTACATTTTTAAAATATGTATAAAGAATACAGATAAAATTATTTATTTAATTTTTATTAAAAGTACGTGTAAAGAATACAGGTAAATTTTTCTGTCTTATTGAAAGCACGTATAAATAACACAGATGAATTTATTTATTTGCATTATTTGTGTTGATATGCAAATAGATAAATTTATCTGTTAGGCATAAATATGCAGACACAGATAAATTTATCTGTATTGATATGCAGACACAGATAAATTTATCTACTAGACATAAATAAGTAGACAAATAAATTTATCTATTTTCATTATCGGTGTTGATAATGTAAACAGATAAATTTATCTGTTAGGGATAAATATGCAGACAGATAAATGTATCTGTCTGCATATTAAATAAATGAATATGAAACTTATAAATTTATCACAAAATAGATAAATTTATCTGTTTACAGGATATTTGTAGAAGAAATTACGCAATTAAACCTTGCGCTTTAAAATTTATTTTTTTAAATTTTTGATTGAAATTTTTTTTAGACACTGATCAAAGACATGCACGTGGTACTCTGAGTCAAATCGGTCTCTTATTTATTGTCATGCCAAGTGCTCGTACTTGAGGAAATTGTCCACGTCGGTTGTTGGATGGAGTGGATGGGTAGCTAAGATGGTCCGACCACAATAAACGCGAATAGTTAAGTGGGAGAATGTCACAGTTTCTAACAATCCCATATTAAATATGTGCCAATAAAGTATTGAGCATAGAAGGGCCAAAGCACTATTAATAATTAGACAACTATGCTAATATATGTAGAGAGAGGACGGAACTTAGAATTTAATCTATTGAATTAATGGAAGCTAGCTCTGGATAGTTTTTCTTTTCTCTATTGCCCAATGATAAACAAATGATTAGTGGGGCTGGTTAGAAAATAACATAAATTAGGCCAAAATTAATATGCTACTATGAGTTTTGGATTTGTTGGGAGCCCCTCTGTCACCCAAAAAAACATGATTAAGAAAATAAAACAAAAAGGGTGTTTTCTTGCTTTCTTGCCTTTTGCCACCCCTCCTAATACCTTTGAAAACAAAAAAAAAAACAAAAAAAAAAAGAAGATGACATAAGTTAAAACATGAACCATCTAGATGACTAAACCCTGTTTTTCTTATGCCTATTTGTCTAGCATTGTGTGCCCTTCAAAGGTGGGTCTAAATTGAGAAGAGCCACTAATATATATGACATAACCGTTTATTTTTTATTTTGGTAATATTTGTCATTAACCATCTTATCAACCTTTCTTTGTCATGTAATTAGCATGATGAACACATGGGCTCCACACTAATCTTCCTTTTGTATTGCCTAAATTATACTTGAGGTTCGTCTGTAACATCCCAAATTTTTGTAATTTTTTTAATAATAAATTAATAGTCTTAATTATAAAAAAAATATAGAAATAATTTAAATATTTTTGTATAAAAAATTAATTTTTCGTACTTTGATCGTACAATAAATAACGTCCGATCATCATGAAATTTTAGACGTATATTTTCAGTACTTAATTCTTAATATTCATCAGTTGCGTCGATCATTAAAAGATGAGATCTAAACCCTAGTTTGATTTATTAAGTGACTTAAGTATAGAAAGGAAAAAAAAACATAGGAGGGAAAGAGAGAACGCATTTATTTCAGTTGTGAAGTAAATGCACCTATATTAATATACCTATACCTATACCTATTATATATATAAATATAAGATGATATTTATAGTGGAGAAAAAAAAAAAAAAAAGATAGAAAAGATGATGCGTGAAATGATGGTTGAAAGAGAATAGAGGAGAGATAAAAGTAAATTCTGGATCTTCAGGAGAGAAAAGCATATGGTCATTAGAGTGATCTTGTGTGTTTAAGTTGATAATTGCTTCGGTACATCCAAATTTGTTTCGTTTAATCAGTAGAGTTTTTAATCATACAAATTGTGTTTTCTTTTATATGTTGTTGTTACACAAAAAATCTGATTTACGGTTATTTTTGATAAAATTTTTATACTAAAATATTGATATAAATGAAGTGAAAAAAATGTAAGTTTAAGTATTTAATCGATAAGAAGATAGTGGTGCAATTTGACTCAATTGTTGTAATATTTTAGTATGTTATCATTTGGAATTTGATTGAGACTGGTAACAGTGTTGATGTCATTAATATTAAATTTTGAATAAAAAATTAATAAATATCTCAAAAGATGATAAAAAAATTAGTGAAAAGAAAATTTTAATTGAGAGGTTCAAGTTGTGTTCAGATATTAATATTAGACTGTAAATTTGCATATTCAGTGTGACTATTTTTCATAGATCTTTCTGTTTGCCGTGTGGATTGCGTTATTAGGACGCGGGTGAGTGGTTTCATGCTAAGTATTTTTTAAAATTACACATGCCCCCAAATGGTTTTAGAAAAACAAAAGAAAGTTTTTAAAATTCTTTTTATATAAAAGTATACAAATATTTGGGATAAATTTCATAGCATAGAAATTGTTATTGACATATTCAAATGCTACATGGAACTTTTCATATACCTTCTTGTGGTGCAATTTATGATATTCTATTTTGGGACCATATTGAAAGTCTAAGGGACGTGCCCTTTACGGATGTGACTTTGGCCGCTAGAAAAAATGTCATGGTCTTGCTCGTGGTGATTTTAGTGTTTAATGATTTTATAGAAAATGTTTGGTATTTCAAGTTACTATAAACTGATTTGTCTTATAGAAAATGCTCAGGAGCCATTATGTGGTCACTCTAAGTTCGATGTTGGATCCAATAGGCGAAGGATGACTCGAGTTCTATTTATATGTGGCACTTGATGCTTATTTTATTTATGATTTCTACCGATTATAAATGGTTATGTTGTTATCACTATTGTAGTACTAATTCTTTTTATAACGAGATGTGATTTATTGCTTACTCATTTTTTATTATGAGATCCTATGAAATTATTTATTACACTGAAAATATAAATTTTAATAAGAAAAAACATAATTTGTGATGCCACATGATTTTTATACTCATTCACTATATGCCATGATTATGTTTCAATTATAAATATTTTGAATATTCCATTTTAAAACTATATTCTATTTTGTATGCTTACCATTCACCGAGTCGTCGGCTAATATTATTTTTAACATTTTTAGGTGATTAGTCAAGGCTGCTAGTGGTGGATACTGTGGTATTTTGGTACCCAACTTTAGTAACCTCATAGGACTTTTACTTTTTACTGTATTCTACTCTTAGTTGGTATCAATTTTTTGGTTAGTGGGCTGCTTGTGACTCACATGAACTTTATTTTGAATTGCATATCAATTTATTTAATTTTAGCGTATGTCAAAGTTTCACGTATATATATTTATATATTGGTATTTCTTTTGATTAGTAGGTTTTCGTGACCTATCGGGCAAAGGCGCATAGTCTACAGCCGATCATGTCTCTAGATTTGGAATGCGACAATAATGGTATCAGATTATAAGTTCCTTCATATACTTTTTAATATAAACCTAAATTATGTTTTAGAGGAGGTCCGGGTCCTAGAGTTCTATAAGTCTATTTGAGTTTGTATTAATAAATTTAATTACGTGCCAAACATATATATTGTTTCCTTCTTTTATGTTAAGTCTAAAAAATGGCTCATCCAAGACAGAATGTGGATCAAAGTTTGCAACTAAAAAGGATGTGTATGAGGAGCATGGACTTGACTAGGCTCCTAATGCCCCAACTGTTCTCGTTGCCCCAACTGCTCTCGTTGCCCCAGTGATGCTAGTTGCTTCAGTTGCACTAGTTTTTCTAGTCACTGAGGGGGCCTGTCAAGCACTCCAAGCTTTGGTTGGCATGATCGCTGGTCACCAACCTCAATAGAGGGTAGCAGGTGTAGAAAAACCTATGAATTTGGATAAGGGCACAATGTTTGAGAAATTTTTGATGACAACCCTCTGGCCTTTAAGGGGTCAATTAGTCCGATGAGATATAATTTTGAAAATTGCGTATGGAAAAGATTTTTGAGTGTCTAAGCTGCACGGAAGAACATAAGGTGTTACTAGCAACTATATTCTTGAAGAGCAAGTTGAGCATTGATGGTGTATGGTGAAGCGTCAGTATGAATGAAGAGGGCATGAGATCGTCTGGACTGAGTTGCTAGAGTTATTCAATGAGAAATACTACCTTATGGCTGTAAGGAACAAAAAACAAGTGGAGTTCTTGACCCTTGAGCAAAGGGGCATGTCAGTTATCAAGTATGCACCACATCACGTTGTTGAAGAGGAAGATAAAGTGGTGTTATTTGAAAGAGGCTTACGAACAGCTATCTGTAGTACAGTCTCACTATTTGAGGCTAGAACACTATCCTAGCTGTGGCTAAGGCTCTTTTAGCAGAAAAGAACTTAGACGACGCACTAAGGAGCAGGGAGCAGCAACCAAAGAGATTTAAGGAGTTAAGGCCAGCAGGGAATAGTAGTGGGAGATGTAACTCTGCCAAAAGGATGCACACATAGACGCCAACTAGTAGGGATATTAGACAGCAGACTTGAAATCGATGCAACAGATATGAAAAGTCCTATTTCCGCAGTTATCATTGTGATGGTACGCCAAGAATGTATTTTAATTGTGGGAAATTAGGGCATGTGTATGCTTATTGTAAGAATAAAGGGGTTGAAGAACAATAGAGGCAGCAGTCATTTCAGGATCAGAGGTTGCCTACTCGTAATGGTGGGCTAAATCAGGGTCAACAAGCTTACCAAGGAGATCAAAGGCACCCAAATCAAAATAAGACATAAGGTTATAATCAAATCACTTATGGGCATGTGTATGCACCCGCTCACAAGGAGGCAGAGGCTTCGCCATCTATGAAACAAGGTACCATTATCGTATCATCTATCCTTGCCAGTGCACTTATAGACTCACTTTGGAGCCCATAGACACATGTCTTTCTGTAACTACTCCGGTAAGAGAGATAGTGCTGTTGAGAGATGTATGCCGATCATGTGTAGTAGAGTTAGATGATAGAACTTCGCCAGTAGACTTGATTTCCTTAGCAATTTGTGACTTTAAAGTAATCTTGGGAATGAAGTGGCTTTTTAAATATCATGTGACAATTGATTGCCATCATAAAAGGGTAGTTTTTACTATACCAAGCCAACTGATATTTTTATTCGAAGGAGATTTGAAGTTATCATCAGTGGGGTTTATTTTAGCTCTTCAAGCAAATCAAATATTAAGGAAGGGTTGTAAAGGTTATTTGGCGTGTGAAGTAAGCATTGAGATGGCAAAAACAAAATTAGATGATTTTTCGATTGTGAAGGAGTTTTTTAAATTTCTTTCCGGAGGAGTTACCTGGTCTTCATCCTGACCGTGAAATTGAATTCACAATATATCTTATACCTAGCACTGCGCCCATCTCTAAGGCAATGTATAGGATGGCACCCATGTAATTGAGACAATTGTAAGTACAGCTGTAAGAGCTATTGGATAGGGGTTTCATTTGGCTCAGTGTCTCAACATGGGGTGTACTAGTCTTATTTGTGAAGAAAACAAAAGGTTCTATGCAATTATATATCAACTACAAAGAGCTGAATAAAGTCACGGTCAAAAATAGATATCTGTTGCCACGGAGAGAGAATTTATTTGACCAATTGCAAGGAGCCCAGGTGTTTTCCAAGATCGACTTGAGGTCTAGATATCACCAGCTAAAAATTAAAGGGGTGGATATTTCAAAAATAGCAATCAGGACTCGTTATGACCATTATGAGTTCTTGGTAATGCCGTTTGGTATGACTAGTGCTCCAGCAGCGTTTATGGACTTAATGAATATGATTTTCAAACCATAGTTGGATCATTTTGTGGTAGTATTCATTGATGATATTTTAATATATTCTCGAAGTAGAGAAAAATATGAAGATCACTTGAGAACAGTACTTCAAACTCTTAGGGAGAATAGATTATGTGCTAAACTCAGCAAATGTGAATTCTGGTTGGGTAGTATTTCTTTTCTCGGGCATGTGATCAGTAAGGAATGAATGTGAGTAGATAATAGCAAAGTGGATGCTATTGTGGATGACTACGTCCAACATCAGTGAATGAGATATGAAATTTCTTGGGACTTGCGAGATACTTCGGACGGTTTGTGGAAGGTTTTTCTTGTATTACCTTGCCATTTACTAGTTTGACTCAAAAGAGGGTGAAGTATGAATGAACCGATGAATGTGAGAATAATTTTCAAGAGCTTAAGCGGAGGTTGACCTCGGCACCAGTTCTTGCATTGCTGATGCATGGAAGTAATTTTGTAATTTTTAGTGACGTATTTCGCCAAAATTTGGGTTGCGTGCTTATGCAGCATGGTAAAGCGATAACTTATGCTTCTCATCAATTAAAGATACATGAAAGGAATTATGCCACACACGATTTAGAACTAATAGATGTTATTTTTGCACTAAAGATATGGAGGCACTACTTATATAAGGAGTCTTATGAGATTTATACTGATCATAAGAGCCTAAAGTATATCTTCACTCAAAAGGAGCTCAACATGAGACGAAAGTGATGGCTTGAGCTATTAAAGGATTATGATGTTAGTATACTCTATCATTCGGGAAAGGCAAATATGGTAGCAGACACGTTGAGTAGAAAATCGTCAAGGGGTGGTTTAGCATTTTTGACTATTTAACCTCATTTGTTAGAAGATCTCAAAAGATTGGGAATAGAGGTGATAAATGGCGGGGATATTGCCTTGTGTTGTTAGTGAGACCGACCTTACTAGATAGGGTTCATGTGGCTCAACAAGATGACTCTCAATGTAAAAGAATTTTAGAAGGGTTGCAGAAATGTGAAACAAAAGACTTTAGCGTGGCTAATGATGGGACTCTTAAGTTCAGAAAACGAGTTTGTATACCTGTTAATGGTGAGTTAAGAAATGAGAATCTAGTCAAGGCTTACAGTTTTGGGTATAGTATTCATCTGAGAAGCACAAAGATGTATAGAGATCTTCAAGAGTATTTCTGGTGGAGTGGGATGAAGTGAGACATTGCATAGTATGTATCACATTGTCTTTCCTGTCAATAGGTTATGGTAGAACATCATAGACCAACAAGAAAGCTTCAACCTTTACCCTTACCCGAATGGAGGTAGGAGATATCACAATGGATTTTGTCTCCGATTTATCACGTACATAAAGTGGGCATAGCGCAGTTTAGGTGATAGTTGATCGACTTATTAAGTCGATGCATTTTATTTCCATCAGGATGACATATACTTTAGACCGTTTGGCACAGTTGTAAGTGAGAGAGATTCTCAAGCTTTACGTTTCACTGGTATTGATTGTCTCAGATCATGTTCCCTATTTTGTATCGAAGTTTAGGGATGTACTATAGTCATCCATAGGTACTCGATTGTATTTTAGTTTTTCTTACCACCCACAGACGGATCACTACAACAAAATAAGTCATTATACTCTAGAAGATAGGCTAAGAGCTTGTGCTTTGGAGTGGAAGGGTAATTGGAATGATCAGTTGCCACTAATGGAATTTTCTTATAATAGTAGCTATCATTCAAGTTTGGGAGTAGCACCATATGAGGCATTGCATGGGCATAAATGTAGATTCCCATTATATTGGTATGAGATTGGGGAGAGACAACATTTTGGACTTGACTTGATTGAGGATGCGATTCAAAATATTGCAACCATTCGAGATGGACTTTTAGCAGCTTAAAGTTGACAAAAGAGTTATGTTGATTAACGTAGAAGGGACTTAAAATTTCAAGTTGGGGATATGGTGTTTTTGAAAGTTTTACCTTGGAAAGGAGTTATTCGCTTTGGCAAAAAAGAAAAAGTTGAGTCCTCGTTATATTGTACCATTTAAAATTCTAGACATAATTGGTGAAATAGCTTATCGCATGGCTTTGCCACCTAGTCTCGCTGGAGTACACAATGTCTTTTATGTATCGATGTTGAGAAAATACATTTAGTCTATCTCATGTAATCGATTATGAACCACTTCAGATTCGCGAGAGTTTATTTTATGAGGAACAACTTGTTCGAATTTTTGACTCCACTAGTTTATTTTATGAGGAACAACTACGTAGTAAAAAGATTCCACTAGTTAAAATTTTGTAGCGCAATCATACGATTGAAGAAGCCACATGGGAACGGAAAGAGGAGATTCACAAACACTATCCACACTTGTATTCTTAAGGTTAGTTTTACAATTTCAAGAATGAATTTTTTTTAAAGATGGAAGAATATAACATCCCGAATTTTTGCAATTATTTTAATAATAAATTAATAGTTTTAATTATATAAAAAATAAAAAAGTTAATTTTTTGTATAAAAAATTAATTTCTCGTGCTTTGATCGTACAGTAAATAACATCCGATCATCGTGAAATTTTAGACGTACATTCTTGGCACTTAGTTCTTGATATTCATAAGCATCGATCGTTCACAAGTGAGATCTAAATTCTTATTTAGTTTATTAAGTGACTTAAATATTTTAGACGTACACTCTTGGCACTTAGTTTTTGATATTCATAATGCATTTACTTCTGTTGTGAAGTAGATGCATCTACATTAATATATACGCATACCTATTATATATATATATAAAAAAGATGATATTTATAGTGCGGAAAAAACGGCAGAGAAAAGGTGAAAGGTGAATGAGGAGAGAGCAGAGAGAAAGTAAATTGATGGAGAGAGAGAGGAAATGAGTCTTCAGGAGAGAGAAAAGCATATAGGGATTAGAGTGATCTTTTGTGATTGGGTTGATAATTGCTTCGGTACATCCAAGCTTATTCCATTTAATCAGGCGAGTTTTTAATTATACAAATTGTGTTTTCTCTTATATGTTGTTGTTACACCTAAAATCTGGTTTACGTTTATTTTGATAAAAATTTTATACTAAAATATTTGCATATTTAGGGTGACATTTCTTTCATAGATCTTTTTGCTTGTCACGTGGATTCCGTTATTTGGATGTAAGTGAGTGGTTTAGCATGCTATGTATTTTCTAAAATTACTTATGTCCCTAAATAATTTTAAAAAAATAAAAAAAAGTTTTTAAAATTCTTTTAATATAAAAGTATGTAAATATTTAGAGTAAATTTCATGGCATAGAAATTATTTTTGACATATTCAAATATTACATGAAATTTTTCATATACTTTTTTGTTGTACAATTTATGAGATTATATTTTAGAACTATATTGAAATCTAGGGGACATATCCTTTACGGAGGTGACTCTAACCGCTAGAAAAAATGCTATGGCATTGAGCTCGTGGTGACTCTAGTGCTCAACGATTTTAGAGAAAAGGCTTAGTATTGTAGGTGACTCTAAATTGATTCGTCTTACACAAAAGACTCAAGCGCCATCCTGTGGCAATTCTAAGTTCGATGTTGGATTTTACTATCAAATTACACAATTGTGGAGATGATTTCATTCATCATAATTGTACAATATATATAATACAAATATTAACAATGAAAGAATAAAAGATTACAAGAAAATATCGTGTAATTATAGAATAAAATAAGATTATAGGAAAATATCCTACATTAAAGAATAAAATAAAATTGCATAATTAAGAATATTGACCAAATCAAATATTGACTAAATCATATCCTTAATTTTAGCACTCTCCCTCAAGTTGGAGCATGTATATCGCACATGGTTAACTTATCTAAAGAGTGACCGAAAACACTGCTGGCGATAGCTTTGGTAAGGATATCGGCTAGTTGGTCTTCAGACTTCACAAACGGAAAAACAATGATTTCAACTTCAAATTTTTTCTTAATAAAGTGTCTATCAATTTCCAAATGTTTCGTTTGATCATGTTGGACTAGATTATGAGCAATCTCTATAGCAGAAGTGTTATCACAATACAACTTCATTGCCTCCTGATAGCGAACACCTAAATCCTTAAGCAAGTTCCTTAACTATAGCAACTCACATACTCCAAAAGCCATGCCCCTATACTCATGTTCTGCACTTGACCTTGCTACCACTGGTTATTTTTTACTCTCTAAGTCACAAGGTTGCCCCCCACAAAAGTAAAGCATCCCGATGTAGATTTTCTGTTGTCAGCTGAACCAGCCCAATCTGCATCAGTATAACCTTCTACCTTCAAGTGATTATTCTTGGTGAACACCAACCCTTTACCCAGAGCAGACTTTAAATATCTCAATATGCGTTCTACAGCATCCATGTGAGGTTTACGAGGATCATGCATAAACTGGCGCACTACGCATATTGAATAAGCAATATCTGGTCTAGCATGGGACAAATAAATTAATTTTCCCACAAGTCTCTGGTACCGTGTTTTATCAATAGAAGTTGCATGCAAACAATTAAACAACTTGTGATTCTGTTCAATAGGAGTATTTGTAAGCTTACATCCAACCATACCTGTTTCAATTACAAATCAAGAATGTATTTTCGTTGAGATAAGAAAATGCCATTCTTTGAGCGGGCTACCTCGATTCCAAGAAAGTACTTCAAATCTCCAAGTTGTTTCATGTTAAACTCTAAGGCCAAGTGTCGTTGTAAGCTCTTAATTTCTTCTTGATCATCTCCTGTCACCACCATGTCATCAACGTATAAAATCAAAGCAGTAACCTTACCCATTCGATGCTTTAAAAATAAAGTATGGTCTGAGTTGCTTTGTTTATATCCTAAACTTTTCATGGACTTGGTAAATCTACTGAACCAAACTCTTGGAGATTGTTTTAACCCATACAATGCCTTTTTGAGTTTGCATACCATTCTAACATCTGAGTATTTCTCCACACTCGGAGGGTGATCCATATA
>JAOTRH010018254.1:0-40000 GCA_034768845.1 Heliamphora exappendiculata | reverse complement strand
CTAATATCCTCCCTCAACTTGGAACATAAATATCCACTATGCCCAACTTGTTACATAAATATGAGATACGCAGACCCGACATGAATTTAGTAAAAATATTGGCCACCTAGTCTCCTGTAGGGACTGACCCAAACGTCACAACACCTTTATGATATTCCGCACGGATAAAATGACAGTCAATCTCAAAATGCTTCGTTCTCTCATAAAATACTGGGTTTGTGGTAATATTAAAAGCCGAAATATTATCAACTTAGAGTCTGGCAGATCCTCGAAGAAAAAAGTGTAACTCTGTCAAAATCTGCTGTAGTCACATAATCTCAGCAGTCGCTAAAACCACAGCTCGGTATTCGGCCTCAACACTAGATCGAGAGATCACAGTCTACTTCTTGCTCTTCTAGAAAACCAAATTTTCACCAACAAAGATAGAATAACTAGATGTGAATTTTCTGTCAAATGTACATCCAGCCCAATCAGTATCAAAGTACCATTCCATTCTCATATGATTATGATTAAAAAATTAGATTCCCTTCCCTAGGTTTTTGAGTAAGTACCGAAGGATGCGTAACATTACTTGCCAATAGGGAACATGGGGATCAGACAAAAACTGGCTGACCACACTCATTGGATAAGTAATATCCAGATGAGTCATAGTAGTAAGATAATTCAGTTGTCCCACTGTCCGGCAATACTGGTCAAGATCAGAAAGAGGCACTCATTTCTTCGATTCTAGTTTGACATTAGTCTCCATAGGTGAGTCCGCCTCTTTAGCATTCATATATCCTGCACGCTCTAAAATGTCAAGAACATACTTTCGCTGAGAAATGAACACACCTTTATTATTCCTGGTTACTTCAATGCCGAGAAAATATTGAAGTTCACCAAGATATTTCATCTCAAGCTTAGCACCCAGTAATGATTTAAGCTCAGCAATCCCTCTACTGTCACAACCAGTAATAACAATGTCATCCACATAGACAACGAGTAATATGCATCCTGTTGACGCATGACGAATACAGTATGATCATTTGCGGATTGTTGAAGACTAACCTCTTGTACAACGTAACTAAACTTGCCAAATCAAGCATTGGGAGACTGCTTCAGACCATATAAGGAGCGCTTTAATTGACATACATGGTTAGGGGACCCCCCGAGCAACAAAGTCGGGTGGTTGCTCCATATAAACCTCTTCTTCCAAATCACCATGAAGAAATGCATTCTTCACATTGA
Organism: Heliamphora exappendiculata; assembly: GCA_034768845.1. NCBI lineage: Eukaryota > Viridiplantae > Streptophyta > Magnoliopsida > Ericales > Sarraceniaceae > Heliamphora > Heliamphora exappendiculata. The sequence goes on along the minus strand of JAOTRH010018254.1, from coordinate 38,773 downwards.
GTTGATATAAGGGCCACTGATGAGAAGCAGCCAGCGATAAGAACAGACGAATAGAGGCCATCTTGGCAACAGGCGAAAAGTATCAAAGTTGTCAAAATCATAGATTTGAGCATAGCCCTTGGCCACTAAACAAGCCTTCAAACGCTCAAAGGAGCCATCAGAATGAAGTTTGACTGCATAAATCCACTTACAACCGGAGGAAGACTTACCAGGTCCCAAGCATTATTAGTCTCAACAGCATTCATTTCTTCAATCATAGCCTTGCGTCAACCGGGATGAGAAAAAGCATCGACAACAAAGCAAAGCGAATTATGCTGATCAAGAGTATTAATATCCTGCTGGACAGTAGTCGGTAAACTACGATATGATGTAGTATATAAGGAATGATCTCTACAATTATGATAATATTTATGTAAAGCAATAGGAGGGTCACTTACTTGATCAGAGGCTGGATTCGGCTGAGAAAATACTAACTCAAATTGAGGGGAGGTGGTGGAGGCTGGTGACACTAAGGAGTCGGAGGATGATGAAAGAACAAGTGCCTCAAAGACAGCAGGCGGAGACTCCTCGGGAATATCAACCGGAAGACTAGTTACAGAAGAAGATGCCATTGGTAAATCAGGGAAGGACTGATACAGTAAAATCTAATCTAAACCATCATTATCACATGAGAAAGGTGAAGTAGCCGACCCATATAATGAAGTAGATTCAACAAACACCACATCTCGAGAATCAATAAAGAGTCACAAGTCAGGACTATAACATCGATATCCTTTCTGGATTTTAGAATATCCCATGAAGGCAGACTTTAGTTTGCGTGCATCTAACTTTGTCACATTTGACCTGGTATCACTCACATAGCAGACACATCCAAAGATCTTGAGTGGTAAAGAAAAAAATCTACTGAGGGAGTAAAACAGACAAGGGTGTAGCACTATGTACGATAGAGGAAGGCAATTGATTAATAAGATAATAAACGGTCATCACAGCTTCACCCTAGAAAATTTTGGGAACCTGCATCTGAAACATCAAGGCACGTGCAATTTTTAGGAGATGTCTATTCTTTCTCTCAGCCACCCCATTCTGCTGAGGTGTGTCAGGGCATGATGTCTGGTGAATAATCCCATGTGTACGCAGGTAGGAACCCAACAAGCCACCAATGTACTCACCTCTATTATCACTATGGAGAATTTTCACAGTTGTACCAAATTGAGTGTGGACTTCATTATAAAAGGCAATAAACACAGTAGGTAATTCAGACCGTTTTTTCATAAGATAAAGGCAAGTAATGCTAGAATAGTCATCAACAAAAGTCACTAAATACCAAAAATCAAATAAAGATGTGATAGGGCACGGGCCCTAAATATCTGAGTGAACTAAAGAGAAATGACTCATGATTCTATTATTCAGTTTAGACACATACGTCACACGCAGGTGCTTAGCAAATCTATACGACTCACATTCTATCTGTGTAACCTGACTTAAATTGTGACATAATTTCTTGGGATAGTTACACTTACCTCCTCTGAGATTTAAGCCTATTACATGGACCTCTCCTGTAGTCTTTGAAATTATACTAACCTCTCATGAGGTTTAATTTTAACGTCAATTGCACCTCAACTGTTAAAATTTTTGTTAAAATTTAACGAAAACCGCCGCTCCCACCCCAAAACCACTATTCTCACCCCAAATCACCATTCAAATCACATTTTTCTCCCAAAACCACCGTTTTCATCCTAAATTTCAATGGAAATGTGGTTTTGGGAAGGGTGATTTTGGGGTGAGAAGGGTGATTTTGGGGAGAAAAATTGGTTTGAAGGGTGATTTTGTGGTGGAAATGGTGATTTTCGTTAAATTTAAATAGAAATTATAACAGTTGGGATGCAATTGATGTTAAAATTAAATCTCAGAGGAGGTTAGTGTAATTTTAGATACCACATGGGAGGTCCCTTCAATAAGCTTAAATCTCAAGGGAGGTAAGTGTAATTATCCCTAATTTCTTTAAACTTGGCAAGGAGGGATGACCCAGCCGACAATGTATATCCAATATCTGAGATGATCGCTCGGAGCATGCAACATCCAATGCTTCATCCAGCACATATAGGCAACCTACCATCCGTCCTCTATTAATAGTATTTCTCGAAGTTAAATCCTGTAAAACACAATGATCAGAAAAAAAGTAACTGAGCAATTCAGATCTCTAGTAATACAACTCACAGATAGTAAGTTAAACGAATTAGTAAGAGTATGTAAAACATCATAGAGTGTAATAGATGGAGATAGAGTTGCTACTCCTTGTCCTTTCATCTTTAAAGTGCCGCCATTAGCAATAATCACCCCACTGTGTTAAGAGGTCAACTGATAAGATGAAAAAGTACCTGTAGAGTGGGTCATATGGGCAGAAGCACCCGAATCTATCACCCATGATCTGGGGGTGGCCATAATGCACCTGGATTACCTATAATTGTGGCAGATTGAGTGTCGGCTATGTTCCCAATCTGCATTTGAATGAACTGATCATATTCTTCCTGTGTTATATCTATAGTGCGCCTCTTAGTAGAAAGAGGAGGAGCATCATACTTGGCCACAGCATTAGCCACAGAGGATGTATAACGTCCATGTAGCTTCCAATATGAGCTCTGTAACTGTCCCTACTCTTCGCAATAGTAGCATGACTTGGTGTCACGTCCACCTCTACCTCATCCTCCATCACGGTCTTTACCCCATCAACCTCCATCACTTCGGCTGCCATCACGACCTCTACCACGAAAACCACCTCTACTCCCACCACGAAAGGCTCCTAGGGTTGTATGGTCACTCTGATCGGTAGTAGGACCACGAGGTTCATCTTGACTAATGGTTTGGCTCATCCGTTGGAAGACCTCAGATAAAGATGGAATGTCGGACCCAGCCAAAATCTGAGAGCGAGCTGAGTTAAGTTGTTGGTTCCCCCCAGCGAGGAAGCAAACTACCAAAAATTGTATCCGCTGCTCGCGAAAAACCTTGTATCGATTGGTAAAAGAAACCAACCGATCATACTCATCTGTCAATACCTTGAATTCTGTGAAATAGTCGATGAAAGAGTGATCTCCCTGTTGTATCTAAAAAATACTCTGCATCACGTCATATAACCGAGACAGGTCATTAATCGAGGCACATGTCTCCTCGAGTATGGCCCATACCTCTCGAACAGTTGTGGCATTAGCCACCAGAATCTCAATGGAGGACTCTATTGAATTCAACATTTTACTTAATAATCGGGCATCATCTCGCTTTCATTGCTTATACTAATCAGATCCCTTCTTCAGAGGATCTTCAAACTAATGGTCTTCTTTTTTCATACCTTCAACTGTAAGTAATATCTTTTTCTTCTATAATACATATATTTGCAGTCTACTCAACTTTGAATTCACCAATCGTGTGGATGACGAAAACATATTTGTGAATCCTCTTTGTCTATTAGGTCTCATTGAAGAATCCTCAACTCTTGTGGAACCTTCCATCCTTGTGAAACTTTTCATCAATATCACAATAACTCAATGGAAAATCACAAGAAATCACGAGTAAACACACTAATAAGCAATAGAATGCACCCACACCTTCAGTCATTCATATATAGACTGCGAATTATACCGTTAAAATAAAATAACACTGCAGTAGACCTTAGATCTTCAAACTAGCAGTTAGGGTTACTTTGGGGCTGGTAAAATAAGGAGAGGAAGAAACAGATAATTGGATAGTGCTTACACTAGTGGGCTAACACGAAGAGAGGCACCAAGAAAAGCTAGGGTATCCAAATTTGCAAGTGGATGGGCTGAAGAAGAGAACAAAGGTTGCCGAATTTGGAAAGAAGGAGAACAGGTTCTGTCGGCGTACGAAAAAGGGAAAGAAGGTGCTATTGGTGTTGAGCAAGGACAGTCGGCGCTGGAATGTGAGAGCGAAGGGGCTGTCAGCACTAAAAGGAAGCTGAGTAAGGACAGTCGGCGCTAGAAAGTGGATGTCGACGCTAGAAGAAGGCTGAGCAAGGACAGGCGACACAAAAAAATGAGAGAAAAGGGCCTGTCGGGGATCCCCAACGTCTGTTGGCACTGGTTTAGGGTTAGGGTTAGGTCAGCAGTGGATAATAGCTGAGATGGGGGCTGTCGGCACTGGTTTGGTGGCAGTCGACACCGGTTTAAGGTTAGGGTTAGGTCGGCGATAGGTAAAAGGCTGAGATGGTTAGCTGTTGGCACTGGTTATGGTGGGAACCAGGTCTGTCGACGCTTTGGGTTAGGTTCAGGGGTTGATGATGGATGGTGGCTGGTGGCTGGTGGGAGGCTGGGATTAGGGTTTTGTGGAGACTGGAATTTTATGGTGGCTTTGATACCATGTTAAGAATAATAGAAAGTCGTATCCAAAAGAATAGGCGAGTACTTTTATTTATAATAAAGTTAGGCCACACCATTACATCCCTACACCCACACACACAGAATAAGAACAATATAATAATACTACTACGATATATATATATATATATATATATATATATATAAAATAGTACTTTACCATGTTATGACAACAATGATCCTATATATTTTGAAAATTATTATGTACCCCCAGAGTATCATGTGATATTACCTAAGTAAAACTCCTGATAAATAAGAATGTGCGATGCACACAAAGTGAATTCTTTCGTCTTCTACCTACCTAACAAAGGTGGATTCACGTTATCCTATGCAAGTACCATGTGACAATTTCACGTGGTACTTTTACCCAATATCATAGCGACAAAATTTACAGTAAGAATATGGTGACTTACTTTTATTGAGTGGTTAAGAGATAAAGGATGATCCACATAGTGTGAGTTGCGATCATTTATTAGCTAGGGGTACCACGTGACATCGTTTACATGGATGGCCTGGAATACTTAATAATTTGTTATTCTATGCGATGTATTTTTCACTACATAATTGAATTGAAACACTACATAAATAATTCCACATGGTACTCAAAGACTATCGAATAATTACTCATATATTTTGGTAAAATAAAGCACATGTAGACATGTATTTAATGTTTTGGGGATGCATGTAGCAGGTTCTTGAAACCCTCATTTCTCTACTCATTTTTCAAATCCCTTTTTTTTTTGTGTTGGTTGTTTTAGGGTGTTAGGCGTTGGACACTAATTATATTTGGGAGTAGTCTTATGGTTTGACTTGTTTTGGATGCGCTACATTTTAAAATGAATTTTTATGAGATTTAATTTATGGAGCGAAGTTGTGATGATTGTGAAAAAAACATTTTGGACAATGCCATCCTAGCATGCGTTTGGACGGTACGAAACAGTGAGTTTTCATTTGGACGAGCGTCCGAACGGAACAGGACAGTGTGTTTTCGTTCGGATGAGCGTTAGGATGAAGTGCAACAGAATGCCTTCGTTCGGACGAGCGTCCAAATAAATTGTAGCGAATTGATACGCGACTTAACCTTAATCTCTATTACTTTTAACACCATATAAAAAGGTTTTCGTATCAAAATCCTATAGAAGAGTGTATATACAACTGGTAACTTATTTTCTCTCAAGAAAAGTAAAAAGTGTAAGTCCGTGAACTAGACACCAATTGTCGAACCACGTAAAATTTATTTGCCGTGTATTTTTGTGGTTGTTTCTCGTTCGTTTTCTTTTTGTAACTTGTTCTTGATTCAAGAGGCTTGTGAGTTGAATTGTTTACCGTGTTCAATCCTCAGCAATTGGTATCAAAGCTTCAGGATTGGAGGTTGAAGAATGCAACATGGCGTAAGAAGGAAATATGAAGATTGAGAAGTTCAATGGTTCGAACTTCGACCTCTTGAGGATATAGAGCAATGATGTTTTCTACTAGAAGGATTTGTTTCTTTCTTTGATCGGGGATAAGTCAGAGACGATGTCGTAGAATGAATAGGAAGTGCTGGATTGCAAAGCCTTAGGGACCATGCAATTAAGCCTTACACCATTAGTAATATCTAATATCACGAAGGAGAAAATGAAAAATTTGGTAAAGGTGTTGAAAAAGATGTACGAAATGCCCTAAACATTGAATAAGGTATATCTAATGAAAAAATCATTTAACTTGAAGACGTCAGATGATACCATTATTGTGGAGTATCTCAATGAATTCAATACCATCACCAATAAGTTAAATCGGTGGATATTGATTTTGATGATGAAGTTAGAGCCTTATTCCTCTTGTCCAGGTTGCCAAAAAGTTGGAGTGGTCTGGTTGTGGCAGTGAGTAACTCCTCAGGATCAGCATAGTTGAAGGTGGAGGATGTCGCCAGATTTATTATGGGAGATAAATCATGTAGAGAAACAACTTGTGAGGGGTCGACATATGGGTTAACTTTGAATGCCGAAGGGAGAAAAAGAAAGAAATGATAGGAAAAATTAGAGGGGATAGAAAAATCACAGATCCAAGCAATGGGAAAGATCACACTCATGGGGTAGAGAGCAGAAATCTGGCGGCTATTGGAATTGTAGATAGAAGGGTCACTTCAAGAAAGACTACAAGGCTCCAAGAAAACATCAGACGATAAAAATCAATGGGGTAAGGCTACGGTAAACATTATAGATAAGGAAAACGTAGATACTTTGATTTGTACATTAGATTCTAAAATCGATTCTTGGATTGCGGACTCAGGAGCATCGTTTCATGCTACTCATTGCATGGATATACTTGACGGTTACATGAAATAGAATTTCAAAAAGGTGTATTTGGGGGACGACAAAGCTTGCAATATAGTTGTAATGGGAGAGGTGCAATTCACGCAGGCTAATGGTAAAAGGTTAAAGCTAAAGGATGCTAGACATGTGTCTAGTCTATCAAGTAACTTAATCTCAGTAGGTCACTTGGTAGAATATGAGATTCTGACGTCGTTTGGAAGAGGTTCCTGGAAGATGAGCAAAGGCTTAATCGTTTTGGCCCAAGGTAAAACAAAGGGTAAGGGAATGAAGGTAATGGTTTAGAAAAGAAAACTATGGGATTGAGTCGGTGGATTTAGAGTTCTATGAAGATTTTATCTTCAAAAAATAAAAGAAATTCAACTTCACAAAGAAAGCAAGGACTCTAAAATCAGAACGGGTAGAGTTGGTTCATACTGATGTTTGGGGACCGTCTAAGGTACCTTCACTTGGCGGCTCCCGATATTTTGTCACCTTTATTGATGATGCTACTAGAAAAATATGGGTTTAATTCTGTAAGAACAAATCAGATGTGTTTAACATATTTAAGAATTAGAAAACCCTAGTTTAGAATGAAGCAGGTCAGAAATTGAAGTGTCTAAAGTCTAATAATAGTAGTGAGTACTGTAGCAGAGAGTATGAGAACTAATGTGCAGTTAAAAGATCAGAAGTTTGAAAACTATCCCAATGAAGCCGAAGCAAAATAGAGTGGCAAAATGCATGAGCAAGACATTCATGGAGCGTTCCCGAAGTATAAGGTTGCATGTTGTGTTGCCAAAATAGTTCTGGAAAGACGCAGTAAACATAACAATATATTTGATTAACATGGGATCTTTAGTTGCTTTAAACTGTGGATGGCCAGAGGAAGCCTGAATAGAAAATGAGGTAAAACTTTCTCATTTATGTATTTTCAGATGCGTAGATTATGTTAATATTGAGCCAAAAAACAAGGGTAAGCTTGACCCCAAGTCTCTAAAGTGCATATTTATTGGTTACGGTACGGATAGCTACGGATATAGGTTATGGGATACAGAAAATTGGAAGACGATTAGGAGCATGAATTAGTATTCAATGAGTCTGTTTTGTTAAATAATAGATAAGATTAAAAAGGTGAGACCGTAGATGAGTCAGACTATGTTCAATTTGAGGGGCCGTCTAACAGAGTATTGGAACCTCAGGATGAGAACACACAGCGTACTTCAGAGGCAAAATCACATACTCCCATTCTCTGGAAGTCTACTCGAATTAGTAGGATTACAGTCCGTTATTCACTTTCATTGCATTATTTGTTATGGTCTGATAGTGGTGAGCCAAAATACTTTAAGGAAGTTTTGCAGGTTGAGGCAAATGGCGAGTGAGAGCATGCCATGGATGATGAGATGGAGTCTCTATTATCAAATCAGACTTGGAACTTGGTACAGTTGCCCAAGAAAAAGTGTGCACTTCGAAACAAGTGGGCTTAAAGGCTGAATGAAGAATTTAATGGAAGCAAGTTGTACAAGGTAAGGCTGGTAGACAAGAGGTTTTAACAGAAGTCGAGAATAGACTACACTGAGATATTTTCACCAGTTGCGAAGATTTCTATCATTGAAAAGTATTGAGTATTGTGGCTACAGAAGACATCTGCAGCAGTTAGATGTCAAGATAACATTCCTTTGTGGGAATTTAGAGGAAGAAATTTGCATGTACCAGCCATAGAGTTACTCGGTCAAAAAAAAAGAGGAGATGGTCTGCAAACTGAAGAAAAGTCTGTATTGGCTAAAACAAGCACCCAGGCAGTGATACAAAAGGTTTGATAGCTTCATAACAGATACCGAGTTTAGTAGATTTCATGGAGGTCACTGTTGTTATACTAAGCAGTTTGCCACGTCATATTTGATACTTTTTTTGTATATAGATGACATGCTGATTGCAGGATCAAGCATGGATGAGATTTCAAATCTCAAGGCACAGTTTCTAGAAAAATTTTCATGAAGGATTTAGAGGCAGCCAAATGGATACTTGGCATGAGAATCAGTAGGGGCAAAAAGGGCAGGAAGCTAAAGCTTTCATAGTCAAAGTATGTTGAAAAATTCCTACAACGTTCAACATGGAATGTGCTAAGTTTGTTACACACATTTGGAAAGTCACTTCAGACTTTCAAAGGAATGGAAAGCTGTCACAGATGAAGAAAAGAGCTACATGGCTAAGGTACCCTACGTGTCCACTATAGGAAACCTAATGTACGCCATGACTTGCACCAGGCCACACATTGTCTATGTAGTGGGAGTTGTGAGCATATTTATGTTTAATTCGGGCAGAGAGCACTGGAAAGCAGTAAAGTGGACTCTTAAGCATCTCAAGGGTGCTACCGATTATGCTTCGTGTTATGATGGCTCGGGAATTTAGTTGCAAGGTTTTGTGGATTCAGATCTAACTGGGGACATTGATAGTAGGAAAAGTACTACCAGGTATGTGACTACTTTGGGCAGTGCAGCAGTCAGTCAGGTATCCAAATTGTAGAAAATCGTGACAATTTCTACCATAGAGGCAAAATATGTAGAAACCACGGAGGCATGTAAGGAGTTGATATGGCTGAAGGGCTTCTTAAAGGAATTAGTTAAAGAACATAACAAATGTTAATTGTTTAGTATCAGTTAAAGTGTTATATATCTGACAAAAAACTCTACATTCCATCCAAGAACCAAACATATTGACATCAAGTATCATTTCATCCGGTTTCAATTGGAAAATGTGCAGTTTGACCTAGGGAAGATTTACACGTGTGAAAATCCTACAGATATGTTCACTAAGATAGTGACAATGGAGAAGTTAAATGACTGTTTAGCTTCGATCGATCTTCAAGCTTAGAAGACGGGAGAAGTCTTACATGGGTTTGCTTATTTGGTTCGAGAAAATGGCGAATTACAATTATGAGAAGACTTGGAACGGTTTTACTTCAAGTGAAAGATTGTGAAGAAAAACCTTCTGGACAATCCCATTTGGACGCTCATCCGGATAAAACAGGACAATGTGTTTCCATCCGAACGAGCATTTGGATGAAGTGCGACATAATTTCTTTGTCCAGATGAGCGTCCAGACCGATGGCAGCGGATTGATGTGCGATTTAACCCTAATATATGTTATTTTTATACCATATAAAAGGGGTTTCGTACCAGAATCCTAAAGAAGAGTGTATATACAACTTGTAACCCATTTTTTCTCAAGAATAGTGAAAAGTGTGAGTCCATGGACGTAAGTACTAACTGCCGAACCATGCAAATCTTGTTTGTCGTGTGTTTTTGTGGTTGTTTCTCATTCGTTTTTTTTTCTGTGGCTTGTGTGTGATTCAAGAGGCTTGTGGGTCGGATAGTTTATCGTGTTCAATCCCCAACAAAAACATACGATAAACAAGATTTAAGTGGTTTGGCAATTGGTATCTACGTCCACGGACTCACTTTTCACTATTCTTGAGAGAAAATAGGTTGCATGTTGTTTATACACTTTTCTCTAGGGTTTTAGTACAAAACCATTTTCGTATGTTGTCAAAAATAACAGAGATTAGGGTTAAATCGCGCAATTATCCACCACCATCCGTCCGGACACTCGTTTGGAAGAAAACACACTGTCTTGGTGATAGACTCCATATCATCATCCTCGGAATGCTCCCCGCTCACCCTTTGCCTCAACCTACGAAGCTTCTTCATAGTATTCTAGCTTACCACTATCAGACAATAACAAATAATGCAATGAAGGTGAATAACGGACTGTATGCCTACTAATTCTGGTAGACTTTATGAGAATGGGAGTCTATGGTTCTACTTATGGAGTAGGTTGTGTGTTCTCATCCCGAAGTTCTAAGATTTTGTTAGACGGCCTCTCAAACTCAACATTGTCGAACTCATCTGTAGTCTCACCTTTATGATCTTGTCTATTTTTGAACAAAATAGACTAGTTGAACACTACATCCATGCTTATAACCTTCTTTCTATTTTTTGAATCCCATAACCTATACCAATAGCTATCCATACTGTAGCTAACAAATATGCACTTCTGAGACTTGTGGTCAAGCTTACCCCTGTTCTCGAGCTCAATATGAATATAAGCTATGCATCCGAAAATACGAAAATGAGGAAGTTTTATCTCATTTTTTGTCCATACTTCCTCTAGCAATCTACAGTTCAAAGCAACTAAAGGTCCCATATTGATCAAATATACTGATGTGTTCACCGTGTCTCCCCAGAACTATTTTGGCAACTTGGTATGCAATCTCATACTCCGGGTACACTTTATGAATATCCTATTTATATGTTCTTTCACTCTATTCTACCTCGGCTTCATTGGATAGTCTTCATTCTTCTGACCCCATTAGCTATACAATAGTTATCAAACTCTCTATCGCAGTACTCACCGCCGTTATCAGACTCTAGACACTTCAATTTTTGACCAATTTCACTCCCAACTAGGGCTTTGCCCCACCTGGTTTTCAGTTCAAGTAAAAAATTATTTCAAACAATTTAGATTTTTTTATTCTTTTTTTTTTCTAAAAAAACTAGACCTCGTAAAAATCAAGTTTTTTAAATATCCCAAATAGGACCATAAGTGGTTCCATCATTGTGACAACTTAAAATGTATCATTTTTTTATTACAAAAGCTGATTACTATTTTTTTTTAAGAAAATATTTTCTTCCCTTCTAAAAACTAAAAATTTAAATTGTTGTTTTTTCATCTAAAAATGAAACATTAAAATTGTTATTTTGGTTACCTTTAATAGAAATCTAGTTTGAATAACTTTTTTTATAAAAAAAAAAATTGTTGAGGAGATTAGGAGAACTTTATAATTTATTCTACATAGTGTAGAATTTTTCTTTTTGGAGTGTGAATTTTATAATTATATAAGAATTTGTTGTATTATATATGTGGAGAAAGGCGAAACTATGTGAACCACGTGACCTTTCATGTTTTTTTAAGATTTGTCTTTCATTTTTGTTGTTGTTGTGAGTGGTTTGAATTAAACTTTACATAATGTAAAGATTTATTTTTATTTATTTTATTTTTTAAATCTTAAGCATTTTAACTATAAAAATGATTGTTTTAAAAGTTTAATATTTCATTTAATTTACTTTTTATTTTAATATTTTATTTTTCTGTTAATTACATTTTATATACAAGAGCATATGAGAGCCATTTAATAATTGAGTAAGAGAAATTATTTTGAAAATTTCTTTTAGAATTAGAGGTATGGGTCATAACTAGAAAATATTTTATTAAAAAATAGGTTTTGATCAATTTTATGTACATAACCTCTATTCTCTTTTATGTAAATTGTTTATTGGTTAAATTGTTTATCTTTAATAATTGAAAAAAAAAATACTTAGAGGAATAACTGTCATTAAAAAAAAATTAAATTGGTTGAAAATGCTTTTAGGCACTGAGTTGTATCCTAGTATATCTATGTAGTACGCACAATGCATAAAGTAGTACATCACATGTATTTATGTCACCAACATTAATTAGTAATTGTGGATCTCACTTACTCCGTTTACAATTACAAAATTAAACCCACTTTTGTATTGGCCTATCCGAAAAATTATTAGGTACTCTCAGAGTATCATGCATGTGGCATTACTTACGTGATACTCTTGACAAATAAAAATGAACAGCATACACTAATTGTGCCCCTCAAGGAAAGAAAGTCTCTCAGTGGTCAGACAAATCCGAGGGACTATCAAATACTCAAAGTACTGTGAGTTATGTAAAATAAATCGATATCCAGATTGATGATTGATTGGTATGTTGCTGGACAAATTTATAAAAGGCATTAGGGGTGCAGCCATCGGGTAATTTTTTTAGAAAATTTTCACACAGTTTTGATTTAACTTATTGTACTTGTATTATTCCTAGAGAACTAGTGAAAAGTGTGAGTTCCGTGGACAGAGACATGACTTGTCGAATCACGTAAAATTATTGTATTGTGATTCTTGTTTACATTTTTTATTTTACCCTTCTTTGTTATTGTTCGTGTAATCTTGAACCCGTGTAGAATTGAATGGTCGATTCCTAATCCCACAATACTCACCTATCCAACAAAAATGGGTCAACGTTATTCAACACAAAAATATTTTTACTATACAATTAAATAAAATTATTACATAAACATACTATATAGTATTTCAAAATTACCAAATAATTAGTCGTCGTATGCAATACACTGTACATATACTTCTTGTTTAGGACACAACCTAATTGGCCGCTCAACAACCATCGCCCATCGCATTAACGCCAACATAACCCACAGTTGGGACTTCGGAGAGTTGGACCCAAAACCTCAACAACCAATGTAATAATACTTATTCACATAATAATCATGTACAACTTTGAAATATCAAATTGCCAACTATAAATGGATGGATAAAACAACATTTAAACATGATCCCTAATGATTTTATTAGAGACCCGCATAGGTTTTAAACTAGGGATGTTTGGGTGGCACCACATTTCATTAAGCCAACATTAATATTTTGTTTAGTCCCCCCAAATATGAAAAAATCTCATCAATTACTAATAATTTATCATAACTCCGAGTGGTTGGCCTGGTACTGCACACTTGGGAGTTTGTTTTTTTTAAGGTTTCGAATTTAAAATCTCTTAGGGTATTTTTTTGTTTAGTCCCACCAAAAATGCAAAAATCTCAGTTACTAATAATTGACCATAACTCAGAGTGGTTAGACCAGAAGCATTAGAGAATTTTCTTTTTCTAGGTTTTTGAATATAAAATCTTTCAAGTGCTATTAATTTTTGTGAGATTAGTTCTTACGGTCTGTCTCAAATTTAATTATTTTATCAAAAATTAATTGAAATATGTATAAGCTTGCCAGGACACTCTAAACTATTTCAGAAAATAACATATGGTTTATAAACATTTTTATCGCAATTATGACCTACCTATCTTCGACTGAAAATGACCTCCCCAAACATGTCGTTCGACCAAAAATTATTACTCTCTTTTGAAGAATTATTTCGGCTTTGTTTGGATTAAATTGTGAGATTCTTGCTTTTGTCTGTTTTTTTATTTTGAAATTTTTTTTTTTCCGAATTATCTCGATGAAAAGAACTAAAAAAATAAAAAAATTTAATCAAAAAATACAAAATTCGCTAAAGATATAAATAAACAACATATAATTTAATTTATTAACTTCTTTTTTGTCTTTTTTGAATTTTTTTTTTCATATTTTGACCAAAATTTTTATTTTTTTGATTCGTCTCGGTAAGAGAAGTAAAAAATTATAATAATTTAACAAAAAAATTTACTAAAAATAAAAATAGACAAAACAAAATAAATAATTATCTCAAATAGGTATCAATCGCTTATTGACATTTTTGTATGGAAAAAAATTAGGAAAACAAAAGATTAGCAATAATTAGTTACAATGGGAAGTATGATTTGAGTGTTCATGGATCAGGTAGATCTATATGCTTCGGAGTGGTGATCAGACGAAGATGTAACGCAGTTAGTCAACTAGTTCCGCAAATCCTGGCTTAATCATAACCCTATGAAGAGCTATTAAAAGGAATGATTTCAATCATTGACATGCATGCGAATTTCATAAGTGGGTCTCATATATATGTGGATGACAGATATCATTTTTCAGTTGATCTTTGTCATTATTTTTTGTATACTTAGAAGAACTATTTTTTTTTGTATAATATAAGTGATGGATTATATGGAACAATCACAATTTGGGTTTCCTTTTGGATAGTGGCTTATTGATTTTTCCTAACTTGATTATTATTATTATTTTTTTGATCAGATTAGTTTTTAGGTTTTCTTGAATAGAGAAAAAAGAAAGTGAGTAAAAAAATGAAAGATCATATTTGCAAAAAGAAGAACTAAAAACTAATCTACCAAAAAAGAAGAAAATTATTGTTTTTTTTTTATAAAAAAAGCAAGTTTAAAGAAAATAATAAAGTATTATTACAAAATGCTCCAAGTTAAAAGGATAATTATTTGATACTTTTGAAAGACTTACAATTAGCAAAAAAACACTTTGTGTAAGATAATACTATTCTACATTTGTTAGTTAACTGAGAGACGAGAGTCACTTACTTAAGTCATGTTGGTAATTAGTTTAAAAGTTAAATTTTTTTGAAATTAGTTAATTAGATAAAAGGTTAATTTTTTTTGTTCAAATTAGGTAATTTTGTCATTTTGTATGATTGATAATAACAATTATATATAGTTGGAATCATTAGTAAGGCACCGTTTGGGATCAAAATTCAAGCTGAATTTTTCTAAAATACCTAGCTTTTAAGCCGGTTCATCTGGGATAAAAGTGCTGCACGACTTTCAAAGTAACTCTAAAAAAATCAAATTTATTTGTTCATAACATATACTTTTTCAAATTATCTCAAATACTCACATTTTTTTATTTTTTTTTTAAAAAAAAAATTAAACATTTTAAAAGTCATACTTAAAAACTATCCCAAACAAGCTCTAAATTAGTTATCAATTAGGGATATTATATAAAGTGGTAAAAATTTAAATAAAATATTTTAGAAATTAGTATTTTAATTTAACTTTTTAATTTTCTAACATTTTTTTTATCAAACATATCATGTTAATTTTTTTACATTTTTAACTAAAAAAATAAAAAATAAATAATTGACAATCAAAATTTTAAATACTCCGAAAATACTTAATAATTTTTCCAAGTCAAGACACACCTACACATGTACCATGTGGGCCCACGCCACATTTTTGCGATGAAGACGTGAGATTAGGTCACCGACGAAAATAAAAATAACAAAATACTAAGAAAAGGCTGTACACAAAAACTCTTTTAGGAAAGAGTTCTTTTGATATTTCTCACGTTATGAGAAATTTAAATTTTTTTTTTAAATTTTCATATAAAACCAAAAGGTCAAAAAAAATTACTTCAAGGAATTTTTTAGTTTTTTTTTCAATATTTAATCAAAACGAACATAATTTTTAAATTACTTTTATTACATAAAACTAAGAAAGTAAAACATTTAGATCAAAATTTTTAAAAAATGAAAAGCAAAATTAACCCTGACAAAAGCTATGCCAAACACAACTCAAGTTTTTTAGATATTTTAAATAGAGGCAAAGTAAATAGGGATTTTTGACGTAATATTTTACAATAAAAAATATTTCTATGTAAAATTATTTTTTAAATTATTATTTATTTTTATTTTTCGGTATTTGGGTGATACTTAAAAAATACTTTTTTACAAAAAATTAAAAAAAAAACTCTTATCAAAATACGCTATTAGCAGTACTGTCATCGACACTACTATTGTCATTACATCTATCGTTGCCATCATCACAACCGTTACTACCACCACATCTATCGCCATTACCATCGTTATCATCACCCTCATCACTGCTATCATCACCTCTAACATTATTTTCACCACTACCGCCACTACCATTACTACACTACCACTTAATTACACCACCATCGCCACCACCGAGATTGTTGCCATTACCACCACCACGCCCACTAATGCTCCTGGCTTGCCACCATTGATTTATTCTACTACTACTACCATTGTCATTATCACAGCCACCTCATCCTCTTTCATTTCTACCACCACAACTATTGTTGATGCTCTATATCACCACTTCCACTATTACTACTTCTATTGCCACCACTATCACTATTGTTGACACTACAACCATCATTGCTAATCACTTATACTTTTTTTTATGTAAATAAATTAATTTTGTTCTTTTAATATAAAATATTTTACTAAAAAATATTTTGTGCTGTCTTTATTAACTAAATACTAAAAAATAAGTAAAATATTTATATTAAAATAAATGGAGCTTTAATGTGTGTTAAACTTTTTTATCTACAAAAATACTCTGTAAGTAATGTTATGAAATACTGTAAAAATACATGATATTTTTTATACACATAGTCAATTAGCGTAGGTGTTTGCGAATGTTACTACTAGTAACTTATAGTTGTAGCTTGTAGCAGAAATGGTGAGTATTTGTTAAAAATTATAATTTATAACTAAAATAAAAAAAAAAAATTAAAAATTATATCAAAAGTTGTAGGTATTTAAAATAAATGGTAACATAACTAAAAATAGTAGCAGAAAACTATAATTAGAAATTAGAAGCATTCCCAAACACTACCGGCATTGTCAAAATTCAAAGATTTCGTTTCATAATCAGTGTAGTTGAGTGAGATTAATAATAAGATGAAATTAGTGTAATTAAAGATTATGAAAAAGATAAAATTGATAAAGCGGTGTGATTAGTATTAACATGTTTGATTTGCATAGATTAGGTGAGGATATAAACTCAAAAATATTTGTTTTGTATATATATGAAATAGGATTAAACTTACACATTTTTTAAAATACATATTCATAAATGGTAACAATCAACTAGTTTTCTTACCAATACCAGTTTAATTCATTGGTTTTTGCACAAAAAATGATAAAAGCATCATTCACCTTTGAAGCCACCCAAACAATATTAACAATTCCATCTCTAATTAGGTATTTTAATCCCTTTATTTTGTGGGATTGAAATACTCAGAAATTGCTAATCCAACCTTCTTATTCGTAAACAAACATGGTATTATTAATTTATAGAATTCATAAGCCGATCACTTTCTTTACAACTCTTATCAAACATGCCCCAAAGGTGAATGAGGAAGATGAAAGAAATCTAGATATCAGAGATAATTGAACGGTGGGATCCACAAATCTAAGTGGTGAGCTGTTGTGCTTTTTAAAATCTACTACTTTTCCACAAGCTTTAGAAGAGTAATTATTAGGTGGTCTTGGAACAGCGAGGGCTAATTTTACATAGTATTTTTATTTAATTTTGTATCGATAAATTTTAAGTAAAAATATAATTAAAGATGACAATTGAGCGAGACGGAGGTGAAGGCAAATTTAACATCCGCCATTCCATTTCCTATTTCATAGGAGCATAAAAGGTTGAAGAAGTGTCGAGAGCGGTTAAAAAAATATTAGGATAATTAATAAGTTATAAAAGTAATATTATTTTTTTTTAAAAGAAAGTAATGATACTAATCCTTAAATTTTGGGACAAGAGCATGCAAGGACGGAATAAAAAAAAAGAAAAAATCATCACTAAATATAATAATTCATTTTTATTAAGTGATTTAAAAAAAATTATTTATATAATATAAATTATAATTATTTATTTATCAAAATTAGCATGTAACATCGTTGTACCTAATAATTTGCCAGCTTTCTCTCTCCCCCGCGCTTAAAAATTGAAAGAAAGGAACTTCTCTAGAAAAGAGAAAAAAAAGAGAGGTTTTTGTTCTGTCAACACCAATACAGTTTTTTTGTTTTTTGTTTTTGGTTTAAAATGAATTTATTTTTATAATTTAATTTATTTATTTTATTATTCTTAGTGTGTAGATTATTTGTAAAAAAAATTAAATTAATTAAATATCGTTAAATATATACAGAAACTCCATTTTTATTCATATGTAGAAACAGTCTTTGAATTTTATAGTTAATTTTTCAAGACAAATGTATTTTATTTAGATACTTAATTATATTTGATTAATTTAATTTTCTACATAAATATTATACACACTAAAAATAATAAAATAAATTATTAAAATAATTAAAATAAACTTGTTTTAAACATAAAATAAAACAAATTAAATTGATTCTGCCCATTAATGAACTTGAGACAAGCTGAATATGTCAACATTGTACTATCAGTTGATAGTGAAACCTTAGCTGCTCACCAACCTTACTTAAAAAAATGTTAGCATGTATAAGAAAAAAGATTCAACTTCTCTAAGTAGCCCCTTACTGGCAATTTTAATTTTTTTGACTTTTTAGTTAAAAATATAAAAAAAAGTCAAGATTATTCATTTAGCTAAAAAACAAAAAAAGTTAAAAAGTTAAAAAATAAAATTAAAATACAAATTCTAAGAATATTCTATTTAAACTCTCAATCAGGATTAACTGTCAATCCAGGCATTCGATTGGTGTGGTTAAGTCCATTTTGAGTTTAAAATTGATTAAATTTAACAATTTGAGTTGTTTGTTTAATTAATTATTTTTAATGTATAAAGTATTTATAAAAAAACTAAGCTAATTAGATAATGTATGCACATATCGCATTTGTGGTAAAAAATAATAAATATGATTTTTAGTACAACGTGGCATGTTCAAACACCTAACGATATTCGATTAATTTAATTTTTTTATATAAATAACTTATACACTTAAAATAATAAATGAACAACTCTAGTCATGAAAATAAATTTATTTTGAACTTGAAATAGATCCAACTAAATTGATCAAATACAATAATAGACTATAGATTAACAATATGATAGAATTAGTGTATGAATTAGTAATGATGTGAGATTAATAATGAGGTGATAATAGTTTTTTTATGTGTGATTTAGGTAGATTAGATATTAGACTAGATAAACTTATATTTGATTTGAGTGAGATTGAATAATGTGTGATAAGTTTTTATTTGTTAATTTTAAATATTATCCTTGTGATACTTTAACCATTTACCTATGCAATTAAAGCCCTGCTAATTATTTCCATTTTACAAAATTGCCCTAGTTGGTGATTTATTTTGGTATTCAACCAAAAAAAAAAAGAAAAAATTTATTGACCACTCTATAAAGTAGTGTGTGTATATATATATATGTTTAATTTTTTCTTTTTTTAGATTTTTTTATGTTTTACCAAAATCTTGAACTTTTCAAATCATTTTGATGAGAAAAATTGAAAAGAAAAATTTTTAATTATAAAAAAACAATTTTTTACTAAAAAGATAAATAAATAATATACAATTTGACTTATGAAAAATGAACCATCTACATGTACTCTCTCTTTAAATCTCATTTTTTTGCCTTCAACTTTTGCCTCTTTTCTTAATGATTTTTAGGCGTTTTCCTGTTTTTCTTATTGACTTAAAAAACTTTTATATATCTTTAGAAATATCACAAATTTTATTATACTATCTGTTTTTTTTTATAAAATTTATATTTTAAAACATACTTATTGTGATCTATTAACTAAAGTCTTTATTGAATATAAAATTATATACAAATAAATTTAAAAAATTATAATAATTTTTTTGACTTAAAGTTTTTTGGGTTTCTTACCTTGCATTTTGGCTTATTGCCTTACTTCTTTTTAACTTTAAGTCACCGCTAAAATTCATCAAATAAATTTTTTTGTTGGGCTAAAGTGGACTTGTAGCAAAAAAATATGAGTTAAAACTAAGTTGTCAAATAAGGCCTAATTTTCGTATAAAAACTCATATAATAAGATAGAATAACATAATGTGGCACTTATACAAGTTTGAAATAAGACAATCTTGACAATTTTTTTTGTTCCCTCTTACCTCTCATATTCTTTTATTACAAAAGTAGTAAAACAATCATTGATATTACCTTTTTTTTTTTACTAATCGCACAAAAAAGTATTTTAGTTTGCATTTTTTATTATCTTTTTGTTTATCTTGTATTACATTCATATATTATCAAACTAATAAATTCATATTTTTAAGAGGCTTTAGTGTAAGGTTCATAACGAATATTTCATACACTATTGGTCCAACAAAGAAAATTAATTTTTAAAGTCTATTGAGCTAAATTTGACCAAATGACCTCTGCTATCCCTCCACCTCAGTACCTTTTTTATCCACCTCAACACCCCATTCCTTCAGTTTTACTACTTTTGGCGACCACCAGCAACCACATCCAACGATCATTGGCGATTGCTAATGACCAACTTAGGTGATTATTTTCTTGCGATCAACTTCGACGATTTTGTAATGACTATTAAATTATAAGAGAGTTTTAATTGTTTGAATATAGAAAAAAGTTAAGTATTTACTATTCTGTGTAGACTTGGTGATGAATAAGGTCATGATAATAGTAAATATAATATAATTTTATAAATATAGATAAATTTTATTATTTAAATACAACGAATAGTGTATCTTTAGTGCGACTAGTGTTGGAGCAAATAAAAATAAATTTTATTATTTAAATATGGTGAACAATAAAATTTATCTTTAGTATGGATAATATTTGAGTGAACATAATTAAATTTTACTTTCGAATACAACGAATATTTAAATTAATTAATTTTATGTGTCTCTGTAAAAGTTATTAAAGGATCATTGGAGGTCGCCAAAAAAGTTACCAAATGACCGACGAAGATCGCTGGAGAGTTACTAAAAAATGGCCACAGACAGCAGCGACAGGAGTTGAAAGTGGTGATGAGTTGGTGAAGGGTTTATACTATGTAATTTGGAGAGCATGTTGGTAATAATAGTGATTTCCTCCATAAAATTGCCTATCAATAAATTAGAGAATTTTAGTTTTTAAAACCTTTTAAGATAATGAATCTAAGAACATAAAATAAATTAAACTGGACTAAATGCACTGTAAGGTTTAAGAATTGAACTTTTTAACTATTTTCTCTATCTTTAATTGAGTATTTTAAAATTGATCAATTAATTAATTATTAATAAAAGTAAACAAATAAGTGCCTAGGCTCGGGTCATAACAAGTTTATATAACATAAGATAGAATAACTTGATGTGATATTTATATATGTGTCAAAAATCTAATTCTTGAAATGAGACAATTTTAATTTTTTATTTTGTTCTTCTACGTAAAAAAATAAAATAAAAAATCATTGATATTACTCCTTTAACTAATTCAACAAGAAAATAATTTAGCTTTTATTTTTATTATTTTTATTATTTTTTTATCTCCATAAATTAATAAACTAACAAAGTCATAATATTAATAGAATGCCTTAAAATTTGTTGATTAATTAATTATTAAATTATTAATATTATTTTATATTTTATTCTTAAATTACTAAAATTGAATAATTGAGTACCTTTAAGTCAGTGTCATAACTAACAATATATACTGAGCAATAACTAGGAAGATGGTGCTATCGTCTTTTAGGCCAGTTTTAATACATACTCTATTTGTAGGGTATATGATATGCACTTTATAAATTTTATCATAAAAATTTATAACTATACCACAAAGATTCATAACTAAAAAATAATACAGATTCATAAATAAACAACTACACAAATTCATAGTTTTAATCATAAGAAATCAAAATAAAAAATTACATAATTCATAATCCACAGTTTTTTATTTGAGATTTTAAACATTTCATAACTTTAAGCATAAACCTTTATAAGTTAGACCACAAAATCTCGTAAATTCATGTTATATACATCCTAAAATATGAAGCTTTTCTCATTACTTTTATAGTTTTATTACAATAAGTCCTAATGTCGATATATATATATATATAGGAAGAAAATGAACAAGAAAATGTTATATATGACAGAGATGTTTTGTTTGTTTTGCATGATTAGGGGGGGAATTAAACTAATAAATAAGGTTGGTCTATCAATATTTTTTGTTTTTTTTGATATTGTGAGTTTTAAGTTTGTATTACTAAATTCGAACTAATAATTCTAATGAAAAAGAGATTGTTAATCACTCATTCATGATACTGATAACACCAAGTCCCTCTTGGTATATATTATTAGTATAAGGTTTTAAATTATCTTATTTTCTTGACTAACGTTTAGAAATAACTCTACAAAATCTTATTTCATTTTTTATCTTATTCTAATTAAATATAAATCAAAATTTTCATTATATATTCATAATCTCGTGGTACATAAAAAAATATATAGTGATCCCAGTATTACTATTCCCTAATATTCTATCTAATCTTATTTGAGATAAGAAATAATTAAGCCCATGACCATATTTGTTTTGAGGGGTAAAGAGTCTGATTAATTGAACTAACAGTTGGAAGTATATTTGTATCTCATATTTGTTTGTCTTTTTGGTGTCCGGACTAATTGATATTGAATTCCGCAATGAGAAATATGTGTGGGTAAGGGAAGTGGTGGGATAGTGATTGAAATGATTATAAGTGCAAAAGATTAACCTAAATGATAATTTTACCGTTTAATATTATTTTTGTATATATTTTTAATTTTTTTTTAATTTTTCGTTTAATTTTTTTACATCTTTATATGTATTTTCTTAAATTGAGTATCTCTAAAGTAGTTATTACTGATTTCTTTTAACTTCTTCAAATTTTACTTTTACTTTATTTATATTTCTTGTTCCATTTTTTTTTACCTATTTTAGTTAGGATCTAATTCTAATATCACCTTTTTACTTTGTAATTTTATTAGTAAATTTATTTATTTTTCATTTTCGGCTCTCATATTATTTATTTTTACCTTCTTTTTTTACTTGTTTCATCTTTTTAAAAAATATATATATATTTTGAACTTATCTAAGTTTTTATTTTATCTAGTCTTATTTGATAATTTTTCAATTGTATTTGCTCAATATAAATACAATCAAATATCCCCCCTGCAAGGATAATATTGTCATTATGATTAATCATTGTCTTTCTATTTTACAAACAAACAAACATAAGAGTGGACTAAAAAAGAAATACACAATGCAATAGATATTTAATCCTATAATTATTAGTGATGAAAAACTTAATTAAGCCCTTCTAATTCTATCCTCCTATACAAATATGGCCTATAGTATTACGTAGAAAGAGGGTTAATTTGTAGTGTTAGTGTTGGTAGATGAAATCGTCAATTAGTATTATAGGTTTATTATCTTTATATTACACAACTCTTAAATTATTTTATTATATGACTATGTATTCTTTGGATCAGAAGAACTAAAGTAAAAATATAAATAAATTTCCTATTACATTGGCGAATATAAACTAAAAATATTAAGTGTTATGAACACTGTTTTGATCTAAAAACTTTCTAACATGTTTGAATCTTCTAAATTAAGTCTATAAGCATGACATTTTATTTTTTGTATGTGATGATTTTAAACTTATTATGTTTTTGTCTATTATTTTTCTCTTTTTTTATAATTTCTCATAAATTTTATAAAATCCGTGTATCGCACATGTCACCGCTAGCTAGTACATAATTATTAAAATCATCATTAGCACTGGAATCAGAGGATACATTTCCTTACTACAAGAACTCAAATATTTGGTGACTAGCAATTTTTTTTTTGATCAGCAAAATAAAAATTTTATAAAAGAGTAATAAAAATACAGAGAAAAGCATGAAAAGATAAAAATATCCGAAGGAGGCTCAAATAAATTACGGCAAGAGGCCAACATAACAGCATCAATAGAAAAACAAAAGGACCAGCAACTCTCAAACCAACACCTTCTCTGGGTTCTCTCAATACACTGATGTTCTTTGCCAATACCAAGTATAATTGTTTTCTTTTTTAACATGCATAGCTCCCAAGTTGATAACAAAAACTCCCAACAGTACAAACCAACCACAAGCAAAAATAATGTCATATAAACCAATAGCAAACCAGCCACTAACCGCATCACACATGCAACAATCAACAGTGTCCATTAATACTCACAAACCCTTCAGCAACAGATTAAATCAAAACCCGCAACTAACAGTAAAAAACCATGTACCACCCAACTCAAAACCCACTTCTAGCATAAAAAATCAGCAAAATAAAAATAATAACATCTCATAGGAGCATCGAGCCTCGCTACACATCCAAGGCACAACAAGCCCAGTAAACAACTAGCTGCATCTAGAAGGAAGCTGATATAGACTCTGTTAGCAGACTAGGTTCCTTATTAGCATTTATCTCCATAATTTTGTCCACAAACAACTCTCCATCATCACCGAAGGTGAAACCCAGTTGCTTCCCGGTTTCAATCACCTCTAGAGCCTCCTTTCTAAGTAGAAAATTTCTGATATGGATGTCAGTTGTTGAGAGAGATGATTGGTCAACCATCACTTTTACCTTATGCTGTTTCATCACGCCACGGGATTTCTTTTTGAAATGCTTAAAACTGAGGCTTACGCCTCCCAACTCCATCAAAACATTCTTCTTTTTCTTCTTAGAAAGTTTTAGAGTACCATTAGGAACTACCACAGCTTCTACCTCCACCCTGCCATCCTCTTGTGTTGCCTCATGTGCACTTGGTACAAGTTTAGTGGATACATGAATTGACTCATCCACTTGCCTAGCACTCGCTAGGTCATCTGATCTTTCCTTGCTCTCCATCTCTTTGTTTCCATGGACCTGGTTAGAGTATGTAGATCTATCAGTTTCATCATCCAAAGAGAGTTTGCCTCTAATGTCACTATTTGTGTTTGCACTGGCACTTGGGATGCTCCTAGCTTCTGGTGATCCACCCTTGTTACTAGTGCCCCAAATAAACAATTTTTTAAAACCACATTCAGTACATCGAATGAAATAAAGCATCTTTCCTACTTTGAGATTGCATGAGAGGTTGATGCTCTGATGTTACTCCGTATTGATTAAAACCCTACCCACCTCCAAATCCTTCCTAGTGGAAGTGTCTGCATCCACTTGTAACATTGTTCTCCACAATTCACCAATTTTTATAAACGTTGAATCGTTCCACGCGTGCAGTGGAACACCCTCAACATAGAACCATACCTTTCGTGTCAGATTGAAATCTCTATAACTTCATCCGTAGACAACATCAAACCAGGTTGCCAACCACTGTTTGGCATTAGAAATGAAGTCAGCCTTCTCTTCTACATCAGGGAACTGTAAAAGCACCTTAGAGGTCCCTAGTGGTTTGATTTGGATACAGAAGACCCCATCACTTCTCATAGCTTCCTCTATACCAGCGATTTGTCTGATATCAATTCCCATAGCGCAGTACTTAAGCCATTCGGGCTCAGTACTTTCAACTTCCACTATCTTGATCTTTTGGCTCCTGTTATGTGACTCAAAAGGTAGTTGAGTTAGTTGGTTATTTGTTAGTCCATTGAGTGCATTTCTACCACTCAAAGCTGATTGATGTTATTGTCTTATGTTTGGTTCAACTGCGTGGGCTAACTCAAAATGAGCACTCTTAACTGTTACAATCTTATCCAGAAGCCAGGAGCCATTGAATCTGGTAATGGCATCAAAAGCATCGGTGATCCGCTTAAACTTTACAAAACCAAATTTGGAGTTGCTTTTCCATCGTCTCTTGTTCGGAATGAACACCTCCATCACAACACCGCACTGCTGAAAAACCCTACCTAACCTTTGGCAATGAATCTGGGTTGGAAGGTAATCAATGAAGATGGTGTTTATGGGTGAAAAAGGTTGGTTAGGATCAGGGGCTACATGACTTCTACCTCTCATGGTTTCAGCCTAAGGATCTTAGCTTTAGTTGTTAGTTGAGGCATTTCATCGAACATGTGGTATGCTTAGGACGATGCAAGCATACCCAAAACAGTTCAAGAGTACCCAAACCAGTTCAAGAGGGGCCAAAACAAAAATACACAAAGGAAATCCAAGAAAACCCCAAATTAATCAATTCTTGAACCACAAAACCAAAATCAAAACCAAAATCATGTATCTTCCAATCCACTGACCTACAGTGGCGGCAGCGAGAACGCGCTCACAGTCGAGCTTTTGCTCTGAATCTCATGATATGGACACATTTGCTAACAGGCCTTGTGGTATTTGCAGATCACACTTCTTCGATGGTGTGGCCGCCAGAGAGAGCGACA
The DNA here is from genome assembly GCA_034768845.1 of Heliamphora exappendiculata. Lineage (NCBI taxonomy): Eukaryota > Viridiplantae > Streptophyta > Magnoliopsida > Ericales > Sarraceniaceae > Heliamphora > Heliamphora exappendiculata. The sequence continues at coordinate 12,470 of JAOTRH010018254.1, read as the reverse complement.
AGGTCGTTGACGCCATAGTTCACAAAAGGGGAAGAGAGGGCCGGGGCTGGCAGTGTGGGACGACGACAGCGCAGGTGAGGTACACGATGGTGGTGGCCGGCGTGGGCGACGTTGGTGCCGGTGCCGGAGGTGACCAGCCAGCGTCGGGGGTGGGGAAGGACGGGGCTTGGTGCGGTGGTTCCTTGTATATTTCCTTGTAAATATTTGTGACTAACAAATTGATTGCAAAATGTTTCAAATTGGTTGCAAACATGCATTACAACAATAAAAAAATAATTGGTTGCAAGCTAGTCGCGATGTGCTAGACATTAAGGATTTTGCGACCAAGTAATATTTGAATGCCAAATGTTAAATCTTTTCGATCATAATAATTCACCCCAACAAGAATGAAGTATTGAGACCAACATTTTGTTGTAAAAGCACCTATGATTTTGTTGCGTTACGCCATAGATGGTCGCTAAATAATATAATTCTGGTTGCTGAATAATGCTTTTGATTTAGTCGCACTAGGCAAAAGCACCCATATTAAATATTTTACGCGACTAAAATTTTTCTTAGCAAATGCCATTATTTAATTGCTAAAAAAATTTATCCACAAAATATTTTGGTAGCAAATTTAGTCGCTAAAACCTTGTTAGAAAAGATATTTTTGACAAAATTTTCATTGGTCGCCAAATATACTTTTTGGTGACTAAATATTTAATTGGTGATAATTCTTTTGACATAAAACGAATCTGTCACAAAAAGTTTTGGTTGGAAACGGTTGTTTATTGGTGACCAAAATTGTTCGTCGGAAAAACAAAGCAACTTTGTGAAACTTTTACCGACCAAATATTTTGTTCGCCAAATGTTGTTTATTTCCAACCAAAACCTTTGGCTGGGAAATATAGTCTCTCGACCACTAAAGTTTTAGTGTCAAACTACTTTTCATCCTTCGGGCAAAAAATTTGCTTCGGGGGCAGTTTTTTTGCGATCAAATTTAATTTTGGTAACCAGAGTTTGTATTTTGCCAACCAAAGTTTATTTAGTTGCCAATAGTTTTTGATTATGCAATCAAAATCGAGTTTGATGGCCAAAAGAATATTTTCTTGTATTAAACAAGCGGTCAATTTTGTACATCACTATGCTTGCTCCTCTAGTCGTTGCACTTTAAATATTATTATTCATTTGGTCTGTTTATTTTGTAGTATTAGTTGAAAGAAAATTTAAAAATTAGTCTTATTTTTTAGATTTCATAAAAGATTTATTCCTATAATTTTTATTTTAAGAGATTTAGTCATATCAAATTTAGAATAATTATATTATGTTTAATTTGTTTCTATTTAAGAGTTAATTTTTTCTATTTTAGACAAGTGAAAAAATTTAAATGATACATTTATCACGTTATCATAACTGTTGGGAATGAAAAGTGCTATATTTTCATTTAACTAATGTATTAATTTTATAAACTGATAAATGTATCACTTATCGCATAGAACTAAAATTGTAAAAAAAATTGTACAAGACTAAAACTCTATTATCAGTTAATAATAGAACTTATATTAAAATTATTCTTAGTTGAAATTAATATTTATAAAAATGAGATTAGTCAAATATTGCAATTAAAAATGTTTATTTTTTTCTCAACATTACATTTTCCATGCATTTTCTAAACAAATATAATTTAATTATGTGATTTCGATATTAAATTAATTTATTTTTACATTTCTCCATTCATTTTCTTTAAGTTTTTACATTTTTCACAGCAAAGCTCACTCTTAATATACCAAATAGAGTTTGATCTTATAGCACACGTAGCGCCCACATATTTACGTATAAATTGAGAAAATACATTAAAAAAATGCAATTGCAAATTTTACATTTGCCTCATTTTTGTTGAAGAAATATGCAATAAGTCATTATTATTATTATTATTATTATTATTATTATTATTAAGGTGGCAATGAGGAATGGCCATGTAGTTCATGGTTGTCAATTTTGAGCATGGCCCTATGCATGCATTATTGAGTTGTGATTTGCGACCTACGACTATTTGAGAATAGTCTCAATAGTACCTTATTTTGTTCGCAATCTAGGCGGTGGGATGACAGCCCTCTTAACTAAACTTGTATACTTATGAGAGATAAAATTAGTCATTGGGAGAGAAAAGGTTTGTGAATGCAAAATAAAAAATAAAAAAATAATAGATTATGTTGGATGTGTGTCTTGTATTATGTAGACTCATATAATTAATATTTTATTTACATATATTTAGGTTAAACTAGAATCATGAATCCACAAGAAATTTAATATGTGTAGGGTTTTATAATTATACGGGGTTAGGATTTTTAGGATTTGTCTATAAACAGGACTTTATAATTTTAGTCTTTGTGTGGAGAGTTGAATCAGAGAGGGTAGAGATGTTGGGAAAGATAAAAAAAATACTGAAGGTACGGGAGTAACCCTTGAGCGGAGAAACATAGTTTGTTTTAAAGCTCGGGTTATAAGTGTCGAATTTTGAGATATTTTTGATCTCAAAATTGTACATTCTATGGTTATAATTGATTATCTCTCGCACTTGTGGACGTATGTAGATTGTGTCAAATCACATAAATATTTGTAGGATTTTTTTTGATGTGTGCATGTTTTTTGCTTCTATTTATGTTCGGAGATTGATATTTAAATCATAACTTATTATTGCCCCTTGTCATCAATAATCTTACCAACCTCGCATTGAATATTGCAAATATTGTCTTGCAAACTCTTTTAATGAACAAGATTTTAGGTTTGTGGTGATGTTTTCATAAGCACTATTTGTACTTGGCTAAAATAAATGTCTAACAACCATCAAGAGCATGGCTTGGAGATTACTTTATTAAAACATGGTCTTTTATGCAAATGTCTAGCTAATTTTAATTGCATTTACAAATTACCGTACTAAAACTAAATTTCATAACACATGTTTAATTCTTAACCCATCAACCACACGAAAGGACTAAGCTTGTGGCATTATTACACCCTTTTTCGAGGGAAAGTTTTCTTTGTACAAATTACTTTATTTGTGCAATTTTTCAGTTTGTCAAAGTAACAAAAAGGGTGAGTTGTAAAACCGAGAAGGATACTAAAAAAGGAGATTTGATCACGTAGATTTTCTATTTTGTCAGAATTCGTTAATTGCTCCGTACGAATTTATAATAGAAAAACTTATGTTCGTTGTAAGATCATTGAAAAAAAAGTTGGTCTTAAATTTGAAGAGTTTGTTTTTACGCAAAAACAAATACCTTTGAGAACAAATTTTGGATTGAGAAGAAAAAAGAAAAAAAAGTATAGTCTAAACGCATATGGCACGAAAAGAAAATCCGATTTCAGTAACACTTGATCTAAATGGTAGTAATTATCACACATTACCCTGCTTTTTTTTCTTTTTTTTTTCTTTCATTTTTTCTACATTTAATTTATTTTCATTTCCTTTTTCCTTTTGTACCATATAATAACTAATATGAGATGTCTTGTCTTGATCACCAGCTACAATGATAAAGACATTGACAAAGCCTTTTAGTTGAGATATGATCTCAAAACCAAGGCCCATATGAGAAATAATCTTTTATAAACCAAGCATTCGTTTAGCAATTTGGCTTTAAATCGATTTTTGGCTTGAAGCCATGTTAAGTCAAATAGTTTAAAAGTTTGTTTGGTTAAAAAATTAGTAATTTTAAGCCACCAAAAAAGTCAAATAAGCTCAATGTGAAATTATATGGTTGCCTTTTCAGCCTAAATGAGCTGAGATATGATTTTTTAGTTGGAATTTGTGCAAATTTATATGCAAAAACATAAAATTAGAAATTATTATGAAAAAAATCAAAAGGCCTAAAAATAAATAGGCTAAAATATGGGAGTTAAAAAATGTGACTTTTTTAGCTTTTTGGATTTTAAACCAAAAGTCAAAAAGTCAATTTTAAGTCAGTAGCCAAATGAAGGCTGAATTAACCCTTTTTAGTTACCAACTTGGTTGTCATTCACAAAGTTAGAACATGCATGACCCAAGTTATTCGAGCACGATTAGTTGTATAGATTAATCTGAATTGCTTGCTCAATATTAGTTTGCAAGTAAAGGTTTAGACCTTAATTATATGAAAACCTCGTATGTTCATTGAGTTTGACTCAAAATTTGCTCAAGTGGCTCATAGACACTCACAACTATATGAACAATTAAGCAACTCAAGTTTGCATTGGCCATTTCAATCTAAACAAATGTTTGCATTCAACATTATCTAAATTAGAGGCTCGCTCAAAAAATAACTCAATGGGCAAATGACGGTGCGAAAATTCAACTAGGGCCAGCCGACTTGAAGCTAGTTGAAACCCAAGGAGAAGACCGAGCGATATGGGTTACGAAGCCAAAAATGGGACAATCGCCATGTGTGGCCAAGCGACACGTGGATAGTTGGCCAGAAAGTTCGACACGAACGAGACGATGGAGTCAGAATGATATTAGTTATATGGCCAAGCTTAGAGTGTTAATGAGGATAGTTGGACCAAGCAAGTGACATTAACTGTGATTGGACTAGGATCGTACAGTAGTTAGGCCTGGATGCCTAATCGAACATATCACATTTAATGCATTGGGACCGAAATCGTAGAGTCGTTGAGGAAAATTTGGCAGAGAGAATAGCATTAAATACGATTAGACCGAACTCGTATAGCAGTTCAGCCAGAATATCTAGGACTAAACTTGTTGCTTGCAAGGGTAGGACATGAACTAGGCAAAGCCATCATGACTCCAAGGAAGGAGGTAAATCTTTAACCTCTATAAAAGGAAAATTAAAGACAAAAGATATGTGAAATCTAATTCTATAGTAAAAACTCTGTCAAATTGGTTACCCTTTATTTCTCTCAACCATAAACAGTTCTAACTTCATCATTGGGGTGACTTCCGACAGCTGTCGCTGGCCTGTTCACGCTTATCACATTTTGCATGTTACTTTATCCATTGGCGGGATTCGTTTGGACTAAATTCAACCCACCGAATAAATTCGATTATGGTTCAATCCCCATACAATGAGCAACTCGAACATAATTTAATAATTTCTCTTTTATAGAAAAAAAAAACACAAATTTTATTTAAATAACGAGTGCACATAGCTCCCACCAAGTCGATAATAAAATCATAGCTACACTGATAGAACTACTTCTCTCTAAATTGAGAACTAGGAGTTAAGATTTTCTCTCACTCACTATTTTGCTACATTTGACACGTTAAAACCACTCACATTTGTTTTTCAAATTGAGTAAAAATTAAACCAAAAATTATGAAAAGGACAGAAGGAGACATCTACTATAGTTAGTTTGATGTGATTTTGCTTGTTTTGTTCTCATGTGTTGGCAAGTGCATGTTATCTCCCAAGTTTTTGTTTGAACCTTAATGGTTTATTTCTTGTATGGACGAGATTATTAAAGGTTGAATCAAGAATTTGTGGTTATATGGATGAGATTATATATATATATATATATATTAATTGTTAAATCGTTAATCGAATCGTGAATTATAATTGGTGTTTTTTGAATTGTGAATCGTCGAGATTCGGTCATAATTTTTACATATATAGAATAACCTATATATACTTTATAGATATTAAAATTACATTAAAAATATTTTTAAAAAAATTATTTAACTCGATGAAAAACTTATTTTAAATAATGATTACGTGGTTTAATAGGTGCGACGCTTGCATATATAAGCAAGATATGCGAATCCAAAGCCCACCGTGATCTATGATTCTATTGTATATATAATTGATTATGGCATGCTATAATAATATAATTTAAGAATAATGTCAATAACCTTTCCAAATATAAGAAGTTAAGAAAATCTCTAATCAAAAGTGTTCTTTAATCATCAAGGTTTACAACTTCAACTTCAAAATTTAGATATTAGGCAAAATCAAAAAATTAAAAATTCAAAAAATGTCTTCAACTGATAATCATTTCATCATCAATCATTATCATCTTCATCTCCGACATCTAGATCGTAGTCACCAGCATCATCCCCATCTTGATCTTCAACCAATACCGCTTCATTGACCTCTTATTCATATTCTTCTTCCATCTCATCAATTTCAATTACTTCCACTTCATCATCCTCATCAACTAATTTACCTTTTCCTTTTTTGTCGGCAATGGCATTTAAGTTTTTGGTCCTATATTAAAAATAGGTATTGAGAATAAATACCTTAACTTGAATGTGAATTTTGAATTATACATCTTTTTTCCTTTTTAGCGCCATTAACTCCTTCATCTTAGAAGCACTCTTAGATATCCATCCATATTTGATCTATAGGTAGATATGGATCTTTTATCTCGGTAATTCATTGATCATCGAATTCTATATCCGACAAACAAATCAAATCATAGGCGTCACCCATTTTTTGCCTCTTCAATTATCTCATTTTAAATTGAATGTTATATTTTACAAAAACTAATGCATTCAACCTTTGTTACTCAGAATGATTTTGCTTTTTGAAGTGTACATGATCAAAAGCATGCCAATTTCTTTCACATCCCATGACGCTACAAGTGAGACTTAGGGTCCTTATAGATAGCATTTGAAGCTCATTTCACTTTTCACCAAAACTCTTTCACCATAAAGCTATAACAAAAATATAATGTTAGAGAATAAAGAATAATAAATTCTAATGACTTCAAATTTTAAATTACAACCCAATAAAATATAAATTGAAAATTAAAGTTTATCGGATTGCTATTGGGGCAAACTGTCAAAATCTTAAGTTAATATTTATGATTTTAGACAAAAATTAAATGGGTGGGCAAACGCCGAAACTAACTCCAGATTAAAATTTCTTGATATCAAATAATCAAAATAAAATCCGACAACACTACCAAAATTAGTTTTAGAATTATACCTTTTGAAATCTGGTTACATGATTTCGATTGCCGCAATAATTTTCAGTCAACGATTCGCTGTAGTTTTTGACTTCTAGTCAAACATCTGACACAAGGCTTCTATTCTATTCCTGAATGCTAAACACAAATAAAGTGTGAGTTTTGATCTATCATATTCTTCAAAATTCGTCTTGATTAGATTTAGGATTTTTAAAGAATATAGAAACCCTAGTCACCTAATTACTAACTGAATAATATGAATTATCGGTTCATGGTTTATAAACGTATATAAATAGGCTACAGTAGGAACCTATAGAGTAAATAAAATATAAAATTCTAATATAATAATGAAATTCTACCTCAACTCTGAAGCAATTTCATAAAAATGTAAATTATAAATCATTCTACTAAAAAATTATAATTACACTCCCAGTCTTATTCTCAAAACTATAGTATTCGAGCTTTTGTTATTAATTATTTATTTATTCTCGCCATGTTAAGATTATAGACACCTGCCAATTAAATTAAATTACTGACAATTATATTTAACCGACTTCTTCAAAATTTCTTAAACCCTTTCGCATAACTTATTTGCAGCCGAATTATAAAATTCACCTATAAAGTTTGGTTCAATCAAAATTTTTAAACTTCCTTAAGGGGTATCATCAATCCTGATTTTTCAATGTGTTAGTTCTGTCAATAATTAATATCCACTATATACTTATTATCGCTATCCAACTCACCGGGATTATAGACCCATATAAGATCGCACTATCTAATGAATCAAAATAACAAATATTAAATTTACGTAAATAATAATTATTTCAGAATTAAGTGCATAAGCACTCATAATAATCATGTGGTATAAATTAATTTATGAAGTCAGTATAAAATTAATTACCCCAACTTGATCATATTCAATATACACAATGCGTATTAACACAATGAGTCGAAAGAATTGTCAAAACAATTACGGTTTTCCGTAATTAAGACAGATCTACTTAAACATTATGCTACAGCCATACTGATTGTGTGTTCAATTCCATCTAAACTATGAATCAAAAACTTATATTGTACAAGAACCGATAATCTGGTCTTTCGTATGTAAGTCGAACTCTACACACTAGATTAAATACTGTGTAGAATAAAAGATATCCATGCATAACATTAAATAAATTATAAAATACATACATTACTCATTAAGATTCTCAAAAAATAAAAGTTAATTTTATTAAAAATAAAATTAAATACTAAAATCAAAACTATAATTTTTAGTGTACAACTCTAACAATCTGCCACTTATACTCAAAATCATGTTACTATACATCTGACACTCATGCCCTCTGCAAAGTTATTTTTTGATGCAATATTAGCCATGATAACATCACCTCTCTATACGATCTCTCGTATCAGGTGATATTTAAGCTCGATATACTTTGTTTGCTTATGGGCTCTTGATTCATTCGAGTTGGCAATCGCTTCGCTATTGTCACAACAAAGTGTAATAGTTGATTATACTGAAGGCACCACATACAGATCCAGCAAGAAGTTTCTGAGCCAAACGGCCTCCTTGGCTGCTTCAGAAGCTACCACGTACTCGACCTCCATGGTGAAATCAGTAATGCAGGACTGCTTGATACTCCTCCAACTATTAGCTTTATCTCCTAAGATAAACACAAATTCCGAGGTAGATTTTCGAGAATCCTTATGTGACTGAAAATTCGAGTTTATATACCCCAAAAGTACTAGACCATGTGCTTGATAAATCAACATATAATTTCTAGTACTTTTCAGGTACTTAATTATATGTTTTATCGTTGTCCAATACTTATATCCTGTATTAAACTGATATATGGTAAACACGCTAACGACAAAACAGATGTTAGGTCTAGTGCAAATCATAGCATACATGAAGCTTCCTACTATCGAAGTATAAGAAACCGCATTCATCTTTTCTATCTCATCAGGTGTTTTCGTACACTTATCCTTGAATAGAGTGATTCCATACCTAAAAGGAAGAAATCTTTTCTTGAAATTCTACATACTAAAATGAGTAAAGATGATATTGATATAAATGGCTTGTGATAAGTCCAGAATCATTTATGTCCAATCTTGCATAAGCTTGATCTTGAGGATTGATTAGCTTCTTCCAAGTCTTTTATATCGTAATGGCAGAATAACCATAGATAACACCCCCACATTGTTTCCAATGAGAAAGACATCATCCATGACTAGAAACACCACCACATTTCCATCACACTTCTTGTACACACATGATCGTCAAGACTTTGATCAAAATTATAAAACTTAATAGCTTGATCAAACCAAGAATTCCAAGACTTAGATGCCTTCTTATGTTCATAAATGGATCTCTTAAACTTGCACAACATGTGCTCCTAGCCTATGAAACCTTCTGATTGTACCATATAGATACACTTGTCAAGACTTCTATTTAAAAAGGCAATCTTGACGTCCATTTGTTAAATTTTGTAATCGAAATGAGCCGCAATAGATAAGAAGATTCAGATAGACTTAAGCATGACCACTGATGAAAAGATCTCCTCATAATCGATCCATTCTTTTTGAGTAAATCACTTTGCAACAAGCCTAATTTTAAAAGTTTTCACCTTCCCGTCTGCTCCTCTCTTTCGCTTGTAGATTTACTTACATCCGATGGATTTTATTCATTCATACAGTTCTACAAGTTTCTAGTCCTAATTAGAGTACATAGATTCTATCTCTGAATTCATAATTTTTTGCCATAATTCTACACTTTTTCTTGGAGTGCTTCATTGTAGTTATATGGTTTAGTATCTAGTTCTTCTGGGATCTTATCAAAAGACTCTCCCAAGAATATATACCGAACAACCCTCCTACTACGACGAGACATTTCCTGCATTCGTGTACTAGCAATGACATGCTGTGCTGATTCTGAACCTTGTGCACCATTATCCACATGCTCCTCTGGTTGTGAAATCGGCATGTTAATGGTAGTATCCTGATCTGCTTTAGGATTTACACATATCCCAATAATCTTTTCACTACGACGTGGAAATGGAATATCGATGACACTTCCCTGTAACCCTTCTATCATACTACTGGTATTTTCTCTCATATCTTTCAGAACATTTTTACTCTTAAACTTGTGGTCCATTACATAATCATCTTTCAAGAATCGGGCATTGGCACTGACAATAACTTTCTGATCTTTAGGATTATAAAATAAATCACCATTCGTTCTCCTGGGATATCCAACAAAAAATAAACTTTCGTTCTCGGTTCCAACCTATCCGTGTTCCCTTTTAGCACATATGCTGGGCGCCCCCATATCCGAATATGTCTCAGACTAGGTTTATGCCCGATCCATAATTTTGTGGGAGTAGAAGGTACTGACTTAAAAGGTATAAAGTTCATAATATACGCTGTTGTTTTTAATATAAGTCCTCAAAACAAATCGGGTAAGTTCGAATAACTCATCATATACCTCACAATCTCCATAAGAGTCTTATTCTTTCTTTTCGCTACATCATTCTATTGTGGAGTGTTTAGTGCAGTCAATTGTGATGAAATCTCCTCATCTAACAAATAATTTTTAAACTCTCCAAAGAGGTACTCGCCACTACGGCCAGACCGAAGTGTCTTGATATAATTTTTCAGACGTTTCTCCACTTCCGCCTTAAACAAATAAATAAATGTATTAAATCATGATTTTTATGGTCAATCTAAAACTCTTTAGCTAAGGAGTTTCTTTTCGTCCAGAAAACCTGTAATTCTGTCAGAATTAGAATTCTAGTACTCTGATCATATCCGAATTTTACAGCCAACTAGAAACCTTGCACAACCCAGTTACTACAAATTACAGTCATGCTGAAACACTGCCACCGCCATTACTACCGCCACCGCCACCGCCTAGCCCTGCATCACCGCTGTCCCACTACATGCGCACCACGTACACCGTGCAGTCACGCACGCACATAGGGCGCTGCGCCAGTTGGTTTTTCGCACGCCGCTTCATTATTTTATTAGACCGAATTACTTGCTAATGTGCATTCCATGCATGAAAAGAAAGATCAGTGGCCTTGAATGTTGATTCCCAGTGACCAAATGGAATTAAACTTGATTGACCACTGTTTGGCTTGATGCTTTGGTTTTTAAGAACATTCCAAGAAACTTTTCTAATTCCATGAATTCCAAGTTTGTTCATGGTGTGATACAAGGTGCCCACTTCCACGTGGCCTTAGCATTAATTTCAAGGAATGAATAATAATCCATGCATTTGATGATTCATGTCCTATAATCCCACCATGCCATGATAAAACCTTGAACAATCAAAAGCTTCATGATAATGACTCACACTTTTATCATGATTCACGCCATTATCATTATTATGTGATCCATGGAATTAATGCCACCTACTGGAAGCCTTTTTAATTGTGAATAGTGCCATGTTTGGATCAATACTTGGTAATCTTGTTCCATCGGCCTTCAACTATTTTTCCTTCTTCTTCAAATTTTCAATTACATAAAAACCAAAATACAAGAGTTAAAAATAAAAAAATAATTATTTTTACATTGATTTTATACCTCCGAGGAATTCATAATCAATCTACCATGATCAATTCTTGTAGTTAAAAAAATTATTTAATAATCATTAAACCATGCAATCAAATATATATACAAAATAATTACCATTAAAATTTGAAATTAGATTGCCTGCAAAATCTAGCTAGTACAATCTAAATATATCCGAACTCATGATAAAATCATATATAATCAAAGACGTCTCTGATTCCAATTATTGGGGCAAACTGTAAATATCCTAAACTTATGTCTATAATTTTAGTCAAAAATTAACTAGATGGACAAACGCCGAAACTAGCTCTAGATTAAAACTTTTTGATATTGAACAATCAAAATAAAACCATGTAATACTTTCAAAATTAGTTTTAAGATTATATGTTTCGAAATCTGGTTGGATGAATTTGGTTGCTGCAATAATTTTCAGTTAACGACCCGTCGCGTTTTTTACTTCTACTCAAATCTCTGACACAAGATTTTTGTTGTATTCCCGAATGTTAAACACGAACAAAGTGTGAGTTTTGATCTATCACGTTCTTCAAACCCCATCTTAATTAGGTTTAAAATTTTCAAAGAACGTAGAAATCCTAACCATCTATTCACTGACTGAATAATATGAATTATCGCGTCAAAATTTTTAACTACATATAAATAGGATACAACAGGGACCTGTGGAGTAAATAAGATATAAGCTTCCAATGTAATTACAAAATTATGCCTTAACCCTGAAGTAATTTCATAAAAATATAAATTATAATGGGTAAATTACACCTACACTCCTTATATTTAAGAGTAATAACACTAACATCCCTCTATTCTCTGAAATATCATTGTATCTTTTTATATTTTTATTTTTATAACACTTAGATTTAAAAGTTAACTTCCATTAACTTTTCAAATGAAAACACTGTTAAAACAGTTTTTTAGATTTTTTTATTTTTTTTTTTGTTTAATTACAAAATCTTATTTAAAAATTTTTAATTAAAAAATAAAAACTTACTAAATACAAAAAT
>JAOTRH010018253.1:0-93827 GCA_034768845.1 Heliamphora exappendiculata | reverse complement strand
CCCCCATTCTTTTATTTTCTCTTCTCTTTTCTCTTTCACAACGTTGTTGTGGCGTTTTTCTCCATACCAATTTATACGGTTATTCTTCCTTTTTGTCTCTTCTTTTATAGAAGTTCATAAAAATCTTTAGTTATTTATTGTAGGGCTCATACACCATTTTCCACTGTTGTTGAACCTTGAAAACTTTTTTAGAATTTTCTATTTCTCTCCTTCAAACCGTCAAAAGTAGGGTTTTTTGTTTATTTTGGCTTAAAAATAAGATACATGGATGTGATAAGCATTTTTGTGGTAACTAAATTGGTGTTTTTTCATGAAATTGAATTACCTATGATTAAATATCCTAAAATCTAATGAATAAATTGTGTTTCTTGTTTTAAATTGTAATATAGTGTTTCTTTAATATATTTTGTAACTAAATTTAATATAATTGAACTTTGAAAATTTTAAGTTAACATTATTATCTCTTTCTAAAATGAAAAAATAAATTGTTATCTTAAAATGGATGATCTTTTTAATTTTTTATGCCATAGATTTTAATTATTATTATTTTGACGCCATAGTTACTTGAAATGCTTATAAATTTGCAAAATTTTATATATGTCATTTTTATTTAAATATATAATTGGACGCAAAAAGTTTAAATTGGGTATATTTTTTATTCAAATATCTTGAATTGGTGGAAAAGATAAGTCTTTTTTAAGGAAAAGGTATAAGGCACTTAATGAAAAGAGGAATTAATAGTTTCAGAATGACCTTGAAAAATTTGTAATTGACACCTACGTAGTGAGTTAGACGATTTGGCTTACGAGTTCTAAGCTCACTGAGCAGATGAATTTCTATACTCGGGAGGTTAGTGCTTCGAAAGTAAGATTCCACAAATCATTAGTGTAATGGAGTGCTTAAGTGGGTCGGATGACTAGTGCACTGCCACTAGGACGCACAAGCCTAATGATAAGGGATAGTTGTTTACTCTGTAAGTACCTCAATCTGGCTGCTTTATTTATTTATTTAATTATTTAAATTTCTCATATGATTTTTAACATGTGTCAAATAAATATTGTGTGCATTTTATTTTGGTATATGGCCATGGGCCCGGTGATTTTTTTTTTTGCTAAATATCGTTAAATTCACCGGGGTTGGGGACCCAAAAATTTTATTTGAGATTACAAAAAAATAAAAAATAAAATAATAATAACAATAATTTTATGAGAGAGACGTGATTTTAATTAATTGATGTGGAGTTTTAATTGTAGTGGTATATATATGTATGTTAATGTGTATATTGGCATATATATAGATATATATGTCTTATATGTACATGTTGAGTGGGGAAAGCTTCCAAGAGAAGCCTTCATTTTCTCTCTCTCTCTCTCTCTCTCTCTCTCGGGACATGATCTCTTTTTATTTTGAAGATTAATTAAAATTTGTTTTGGGATTTTCGATGAAAAGTGAAAAAGTGTTTAAAATTTCTGAAAGAATTGGAATTTGATCTTGATGATATTTGTGGATGATAATGATATGCTTAATAATGCATAAGAGTAATTATTATGAGATGCTGGGATGGGTTTTAAGGTGTTTGGCTTAAAATTTAGAACCTTATATTTTTTTTCTCGGATTGTGCACAGCGGGGTCCATTGAGTAGCCTTGGCACCACTCAAGTGGTGAGTCGGTAGAGGCTTTTAAAAAGTTGCGTGTGAGGCTTTGTTCTTCGTTTTTCGTCTTCTTCCTCTTTCTCTAACCCAAATTCTAACCCTAGAAAACTCCATTGCAACATCTTGGGGCTCCTCATACCCTCTTTTGTTGGATTTCTCTTGCTTCTCTCTCGATTATAGGCCGTTAGAGGACTAATCTACGCCTTGGAAGATCTATTGCACTGAATGAATTGGTGATTTTCGTCATTGGAGGTGTAAGAGTCTTACTTCTTGTGGATTTATCAGAAAAAATGTAGGATCTATGACTATTATTGAACATTTGTTGGATATTGTAAATTTTGTGTATATACATATAAACATGAAGGATATATGTTTTTGGAACCCTAGGTTGAGATTTGAGGTTGAAGCATGTTGAATCTTTTGTTTATGAATGATTTATATTAAATTTATCACGCTATTAAAGTTGATGAACCTTTAATTTGTGAATTAGAAAACTAGGATTTGGTTGGGTTGAACCTTGAATGAAATTTGGGGCTTTTGAGTTAGAGAACTCAAATGATTGAATTAACTTGACTTTTGATAAATTAGAGGTTGTATTAACCTAATTGCGTATTAATTCTATGAATTTGAGAAAATGTAAAAAGCAATAAATGGGGGTTAGGCTTTTGAACAAGCCACATGAGTTTTTGTGTTATGTGAAATAATGAGAAGATTGGTTTTGGGTCTTTTGAGCTTATTAAACCCAAATGTATAACGTATGAGAAATAAATAGTGCATTTAATAACTTGACCCTAGTGTGTTGGGTGTTGACGAGAGGAACTATGTTTGGATTGGACTCGTGGTTGGAGTTTTGGAAATGATGAAATGTGTGAACCAATTCTGGATTCGTGAATCATAATTATGGACTAGTCCAGCTCCTCGGTGCAAGATCAAAAAACTGCACATATTGAGTAACCTATCTATCGGATAATAACCGAGAAGAAGGCATTAGTCATAGCGGCTTATAGAACGCGCCATTATTTAGTGGGCCTCGCATGGCCTGGTCGGTAGTAGTGCAGCATGGCTCTATAAGCTTGTCCGGTATCGGTTCTTTGGATTTGAAATAATAATTGGGGTAAATACTTGTCCCACAATGAATGGTCGTGAAGAATTACATAATTGGGGCAGATACTTGTCCCACGGTGAAAGTGTGAATTGTTTGGGTTTGCAAAACCTTAGTTAAATGTTTGGGAATAAGTGATGGGATGGGAGTTCTAGAAATTGAGGTAACATATAATGAAATTGGAAATATGAGTATCTTAAGTTGGTTAGAAGTGATTAAAAGTGATATTTCGGTTTCAAAAATGAAAATCCGATTATATGAATGGAAATTGGTTTGAAAACGGAAGTGCTTTTGGAATAAAACTCTTGTTGTGCATTTCACATAACCATCCTCGCATATCATATATTTGTTAAATCTTATTCTATTTTTTACGATTCTCGGCTTATGTTGTTTAAACACATTTTAGGTAATGGTAGAAGGAAAGCCGCGGGATGAGGGGTACGGTCATAGAGACCCTTCTGTGTAATTTTGATAGAATTGCATGTTCTTTAGTAGAATCTTTTGAGGATTAGAATTGTATATGTAATTTTTTTTGGATATATTGGACGAATGTATTTTGAGTTGGAGTAACTCGTTTTGTAAGGCACTAAGACCATGTACTCATGACTCGTATGCGTGTGAGATCGCCGGGTTCTTTATTTGGAATAATTCTTTGGTTTTCGTATGAAATTCTACGGTGTAGAATTGTGGTTTTCAAGTTTTGAGAAGTTGAAAATTATTTCAATGTTAAATATATGTTTTAACTTCAAGTTTTTAGCGTATGAAAACTATGTTCAAAGTAAGAGAAATTTTGGTGCTTTCCCAAGAATTTTTTTTCAAGATTTTGGCAATTTGCTCTCAGGTATCTCACTACTCGAGTGGACTCTGCTGGGTGGCACACTTCTGAAACCTTGTTTAAAAAAAAGTTTGTTAAGTAACTTTTGTGCATCCTGTATAGCATAGAAGGGAATATTTTGGGGGTTTGTTTTGTAGATAAAAAGCTCTCTTTCACTTCGATTTTGATGAAAAAAAAAAGAATATTTGATTTCAATTTCAAACCATGTTTAGTTTCGGTTGATCTTTCAACTAGGTTGTTTTAAAATGTTTAACTTAGGTTTATTTACTTTTATATTGTGAGGTTTTATTGTTATAATTTTAGGGTGTGACAGATTGGTACCATAGCTCTAGGTTCGAATACCTAGGAGCCGTGGGAATGATTGATCCATTGCACGAGAGTGTGAATTGACGTGTGACATTCATGTATTGGTGTATTTACATGGTATATCTGTGAAGTGACTTTATATTTGCATGTTATGTGGTATATGCCTATATGGGTATGAAGTTTGGACCTTTGGGATGATGTGTCTTATCCTTGGGTGTCCGGTCAACTAGTTTAGGATTCGAGTTAGAAAGGCATTTGGCCGACATTCATTCTAATAAGAAATCCAAACGAGTTACCCAGATTGGTGTGTCATTTCTAAGGGTTCTCCTTGGTATGTGGATATGTGTTGATGTGGTGTGACGTGATAATGAACGATGTAATTACGTGATTTTAGAATGTTAAGCTTTAGAAGAAATACTGTTAACATCCTGTGAGAGCAAGATGTAAAGTTGTGTTTGATATTGATGAGTTTTATAACGCCCTTTACATAGAAGTTATGCCTATAGGACTAGGGCGGGATCATGGTCGTAGTTGTGATATGGGTTATGGAAGTGCGACCGAATTTTTGTCGATTGTTGTGGATTTGAACTCGTGAGTTGAGTGTTGATGACTTTTGTGCATGGTAGAATTTACTTGCATGATATGATAACTGCATGAGTTGGTGTTGGCATTAGTTAGTTGCCTGTTGCATTCTTGTATTGTCAGGGTTTCATGCCGATGCTATTGAGACATGGATAATGGTTTGGTCTTTTGTTGAGAATGTGTCGTATGGTGTAGTACCACTCGGAGGTGAGTTATGTTACCTACAGGCTTATGATTAGGTATGGTTGGGTGTTTGAGACCCCTCGAAGATTATTCGTTATGATTGGGTTATGCGATGGTGATAATACCCCTCTATTAAAATTCTTATGTGATATGCTTTTGGGGCGTGTTAAGGATTATTTACATCATGAGCCATGCCATGTCTTGAGCCGTATACCCAGAAATGAGATATGGACGGGAACATAGTAGATGAGAGCGTAATAATCACTAGTGTTAGGATATATTCTCCTAATGATCTTCCGCCAAGTGTTGGCAAGTCTGTGACCCACGACACATTGTTAAAGTTATCTATCTTTAAGTTATTCCTTGATATGATGCACTTTTGGTGTTTAGAAGTTGTTTTGTCGATTTGTCAAGATAAATGCTATCAATGGTTCCCAAGTCTTTAACTTCTTCAATAGCCTTTTTCTCCTTGACTCGCAGGACTGCTCGATCGGTCTAAAGACTGCTGGAGCGATCTATCTTGAGACATAATTATGTTTTTAGTAGGGTTAGCTGCCTTTGGCTATTTAATTCTGTTTAGGCAACTGTAGTTGGCGAGGGTTTTTATTTTATTTGTTTGAGAGGCTACTACTGCTCTGAGGGGGAGTTCGTTTGATGAAGAATTGACGATTCCATGTCCTCTTAACACAACAAAAGATCATTGTCAAATTTTCAGCTTCATCATCGCATCCATTACTTGAGAGGATTCTCGGGTGGCAAAGTCCGAAGGAGGATTCCAACGGCAAGCAAGCACGAAATTGGCTCACGAGAATTCGGCAAGAAGACGGGTATCTTTAGGTTGAGGATTCAACTAGTTTTGTAAGACGTTTCTTGTAACCAAATACTTTTTAGTGCTTGTTTTTTTCTCGGACTAGGATTAGTCCTGTGGCTTTTACTCTTATTTGGGTTTTTCACGTAAAAATCTCCAGTCTCATCGTGCGTTGGATGTTTTATGTGTTGATGTGATTTTTATTTCATTGTTGCATATCAAAACTATCAAGTTGTTAGTTGCATATTAAAAACTAATTTTTTCAATTGGTATCAGAGTAGGCAGTTTCTTGATCCCTGTTACTTTGTCTTGATTTGCATACATAGAGTTTTAAAAAAAAGGTGCATCCACTAGTAGACCTCCTCTTCTTGATGAGACTAATTATCCGTTCTGGAAAGTTCAGATGAGAGCTTTTCTTAAGTCCATTGATGAAAATGTTTGGTTAGCTATTACTGAGGGATATAATTATCCAACCATGACTGTTGATGAGAAAAGTGTCCCTAAGTCATTGGCTAAATGGGATAGAACTAATTTTGAGAATACCAGGTGGAACAGTAAAGTTATGAACGCTATCTTTAGCGGGGTCACTCAGGAGGAATTTCGTATAATAAGCACTTGTGAGTTGGCTAAAGAAGCATGAAAAATATTGGAAATCACTCATGAAAGAACACAAACTATAAAAATCTCTAAACTTCAATGTCTGACAACTAATTTTGAAACTCTACGTATGAAAGAAGATGAGAAATTTAATAAGTTTTATGCTAAGTTAAGTGGTATAGTTAATGCTTCTTTTAATCTTGGTAAAAAGAATCATAATTCAAAAATTGTTCAAAAAATTTTGAGATCGCTTCCTGAACGTTTCCAACCAAAAGTCACTGCAATAGAGGAAAGTAAAGACATTTACTTTATTACAGTTGAAAGCTTGGTTGGAAACTTGCAAATGTATGAGCTGAATTTTCAGAATCATAAATCTTCAAAAACTCTGGCTTTCACTTCAGCTCAAGGATTTGCTAGTGATTCTGATAATGAGTTTAATCTTGAGATGATGGCTATGTTTGTCAAAAAGTTTAAAAAATTCTAAAAAAACAAAAAGCTGAATCAGGACGACATATGTCAAAAATGATTTGGGAATGACAAACCTAAGAATGGTTCAAAAATCTTTGACAAAAGGGGGCAAAAATCTCAAGGTTATAGCCTCCAGTATTATGAGTGCGAAGGTTTTGGGCATATTATTCAGGAATGTCCAAACAAGATGAAAAAGAAGCAAAAAATGTTTACTTTAACTTGGGATGATGAAAGCGAATCTGAGTTGAGTAATGATAATGAGGATCAGTATGATGATAATAACATTATAGCCTTTATTGCTTCTGTTCACTCTGATGCTAGCGTCAATGATATACATAAGCTTGTGAATGAAGATGATAAAGAAGAGGATAATGTCCAAACTATTAAAGGAGAAGATAGTGACACTCTTCAAGGAGCTTACGATAAGCAATACAAGAAGAGCTATGTGTTAATAAAAAACTGTGCCAAGCTTTCTTTTCAACTTAAAACCTGTGAAAGTGAGAAAGAAAAACTTGTGCAAGAGCTTCTGATAGCTCAAGAAAATGAAGAAGATCTGAAAATGAATTGAATATCATGTGCATTAACTTAGAAAACTGAAAACAAGATAAAGAAAGGTTTATGCTATTGAATGATGATAAGTCTGCTAAAATGTCTGAGTTAGACTGTTATATCACTGATCTTGAAAAATAATTGAATCATGGTAATGCTACTCTCAAGCGTTGGAATGCAGGGTCACATGCTTTAGATGGACTTCTTAGTGATCAAAAAGTAGCTTGTGACAGAGCAGGCTTAGGATTTGCTAGTATGCCAAATCACTCCACAGGAAAACAAAAAGAACAAGCAGCCCCAAAATTTGTGAAAGCTAAGCAGGCAGATGAGGTGAAAGGAAAGAAGGAAGTGATTTATACTAAAGTAAAGACAGATGGAACAAGTACGACAGGTAAGGCCACCCTACAATGTGGCGAGGTAAGAAAGCCTAACTCTTCCCCTATTTGTCATCACTGTGGTATTCTGGGTCACATTCGTCCTTATTGCAAACTCTTACATCGAATGCCAATAGCTAATAAGAAGTTTGTTCCCATCTGTCATTATTGTGGAGTGAGAGATCACATCCGACCACATTGCTTTAAATTGCATGACATGTCTCATTTGAGTTATCCTGTTCTGTTTTGCATACTGTTATTACCCAATGCCCCTAGAATACATGTAAAAGAGTCTGCTCTGGTGAAAATTAGGAAAGTCTGGGTTTAGTCTAAAGATCTGAATGTTACTCCCCGTTCCCCGGGCATGTTAGGACATATGTAACTATAAATAAATGACATATTCTAGCCGAACATTCATAGATACATAAGATAGTTACTACATCATTAACGGTTCAGAATTTGATTGAAATACTTAATAATTACAGTCATCCAGAAAACTTAACAAAAGTTATATTATGTCCGTGGAAAACTGAATAAAAAGATCAAAAAGTAAATATCCTCCGTCTTCAAGCGGCACTGTTGAGGTTAACCGACTCCTGCCTCTCTCCCTACTCCTAGAGATCTTCTTCTCCTACGAACGTACCCTCCTCAAACTATTTTTCTTCTTTACCTGTGGCATGAATGCCATAATTCGGAGCCTAGAAGAAAATTTTCTAAACCATCTAACAAACTCATGACAAGATATTCTACAATACATATTATATAACACCCAATGCAAAGTTAAGGGGGCGGAGATATAGGCAAATTATCATTTTCAACAGGATGAGCACAGAGTAGAACAGTAGTGTGAGTGCATGATGCAGATGAATGCAGAGCAGATGCCCAACCCGACTTGTATCCTAAAATAAAAATAGGAGTTCCACTTTAGGACTTATTTATATTACGTGTATGGATTTATTATCATTATTGCCGCCTCAGGGACTTATTGTCATCGCTATGATGGGACTTGTTGTCATTGCCATCTTAGGGACTTATTGTCAATGCCATGATGGGGCTTTATATTATTGCCACCTTAGGGACTTATTGTCAATGCCGTGATGGGACTTTATATTATTGCCACCTCAAGGACTTATTGTCATTACCGTGATTGGATTTTATAGGATTACCCACATTAAAAACTAGGATGCTCGCTTAGTATCAACCTAAGGTCTAAATTAAAGCTAGTGACGAACCCATGGTGCCTAAACCTCCTTTTTATAATAAAAACCTTCAATTTCATTTCCAAACATGGTAACCAGGGACGCCATAGACCCATAACCACTAAATAATGATTCCCAACCCAATTCGAAAGGTATGAAAGACTTTAATAACCCAAGATGCAATGTAGGAATGCCCATGAATGTGAAATAAGCCTCTTGTGTACAACTAATAATTGCATGGTGTAAAAACATGACATAGCACGTGGTACAACTTGCTAAAGCATTACGCACAAGTATAGAAAGCATTACAATAATTCATGTGGTATAAAATCGAACTATCGGCATAAGTTCATTTCATCAAGCATCATTTTCAAATACCAATTACTCACAAAGTTCATATAAGGTCCACATACTCATGCCTCATACCATTCGAACACTTAGCCAATTTTAGGTACAAGTTTAATTGCTAGTTTTAAAGTTACGACAGCCTTTTGAAGTACTTACACATAGATTTAATTTCTGATATTTTAACACCAATTAGATAAAAATATTTCCTATAGCTTTCACATTTATCACTAATGCTAGATCCTAAGGCATGGAGGCCATTTATTTTATTTAAGTAAAAACGGTTCAGCAATTTACAGAGGAATACATAGGAATTGAGCTTCTGTTGGCCACTTTTTTGGGGCATTGATTCAAGGGATACGGCTATGATTTTTGGTGGGGTTTTGTTTTAAGGTGTCCCCTACAAGTTTCATGTTTTGAGTTAGGGCAAGTTATTTGGAAAAATGTTGAGAATTGGGCCAATTTATAAAAAGGGTTTAGTCAGCCTAAAAGGGGTATGTAGAGTGTGTTTTTGACAGAGAATCCTCAAAACCTTTGGGGTATCATCCGAGGGTATTTTGGGATGATTGTTGCTCAATAATTATTTTAATATGTTAGCTACATTTTCTATGTTTACCATTTTTGGATTTGGCTTCTAAAAAGTTAGGTTTTAAGTCTCACAGTAAGGTGTGATAGAGAGGTCTGTCAGTCACTGAACCTTAACAAAGACTTTGGGAAGTGTTTTGACCCATCAAGACTTCATCTTGTTTGTTAATTTTTGGTGGAAAGAAAGATAAATGTATCCTCTAAAAGTTTTTTGTTTTGACCTTAGCTCGGTACTCACTTTAACTATGGGTTTTGAGGCCTGCAACTCAGAGTGGTCAAGATCTAACTCTCTTAGGAAAAAATGAGATATCTGGAGTTCCACGAAACGAAATCACTTAAAACTAATTTTTTATATAATATAACTAAAAAATATAGATCTGGACACAAAAATCAAATTATGACCATTTTTCTACATTTAGTTATGGTGTTTTAAAGTTGGTGGCAGAAAGTGAGTAAGTACAAAAAATTAGGCTACTTAGGGTTTTGGTTGCTTAGTTTATGTTGTGTATATTTTTGACATGTTTTCTTTGTATGCATGTTCTAAAATCACATAAACCAAAACTTCAGAATACACACAAGCCATAAAACTTAAAAACATACACATGCAAGCACATACAGCTCATGTTCTACTCCTATGACGCCTTTTTGACTCATTCTTTATTTTATTTTCTTAGGGTTTGTTATAGAGATGGATTGAGGGGTATCTTAGGGGAGAATATCAGAGAGTTTGAAGGAGTTTCTTACCTTATTTGATGCTCAAATGGTTGAAAAAGAAATGGACTTAACTTCATTGCTTCTCCTTTGATCATTTCCTCCTTCTTTCTTCCTTCTCTCTTCTTCTTTCCTTCTTTCCTTGAGAATACTTAGAAAGCTTTTTGGTCTCTCTTACTCTCACTCTCAGCCGAAATATGAAGGAGAATGGGTGGGGCTAAGGCCTTGTTTTCATAGGAAAAAATTGTAATTGAGTGTAATTATTGCTTTAATTTAAATTTTGAATTTTCTTGGACCCTCATTGGTTGCATAGGCGGTGGGAGGAGCTTGAGGCTTACAAAACAGTTTTGGGACAGATATACATTCAGCTCTGCAGTGTTTGGGAGACTAAAAACCTGATTGTTAATTAATTTGAATTTTTAATTTGTATTTTGGTGCATTTTTGTGTATATAAATGTATAAAATATTAATTTTATGTACCTAAACATACTAAAACCTATTATATTAATGTATTTATAATTAATTTAGTCTTTTTATGATTTATCATAATTTTGATAGCAATTAAATAAATAAATGTAGACTTTTAATCTAAATTAAGCTAATTTGACTAGAATTGGCCTTTTGACTTATTTATTGTGTAGAAACTTTAAATAACTATTTGTTTATTTTTTTTGACCTATATTATTATATTAGTATGTATATTACTTGTATAAAAAGTATTAGGTCAAAATAATACTTAATTTATACATTTATTCTCATTTTTAAGCTTAAAAAGGGAAAATAGCTTTTTTGGGCACAAATTCTTAGGTGGCTAGCCATGCAAGGGCATTTTGGTTATTTTTGTTGTTATTTTATATTTTATTAATTAATTATATATAAATATATGATTTTGGGTCCCCATGTGTCAAAGTCTGAATTTTTATGACTTTTTACTGTACTTGAGCAAAATGGTCATTTTATCCTAATTACGAAAAATTTTTATTTTTGATTTTATATTTTATGTTATTTACTTAATTTAAGCTGTTTCGAGACTTTTCTGAGTATTAGGGCTTTTCCTCTGAGTATTTGGTGTCTTTTAGGTTTTTCAGGTCAAATTGGGGTTTTTGAGCTAGTTAAGGTTTCTTCTATTCATGTAACGACCTAAGTTCTCATCGTCTATCTGTTGCTAATACTAGGGTTTGAGCTGGGTTGTCATAATCTAGGTGGTTACTACTAGGGTCCGAATCGAGGTGTTACATTGAAAGCTTATGTGATTTAGACTGCTATGAGAGCTAAAAGTTCACATATGTGGTATCTTGACAGTGGTTGCTCTCGACACATGTCTGGGAGCAAGTATTTGTTTGCCTCTTTAGAGTCATATAATGGTGGGATGGTGACTTTTGGGGATGGGAATTCCAAAAAAATATAGGAAAAGGCACTATCTCTTTCCCTGGACTTCCTAAATTGAAAAATGTTCTTTTGGTTGACGGTTTAAAGGCAAATCTATTAAGCATCAGTCAGATGTGCGATACTCATCATGAAGTGCATTTTTTAAAAGATAATTGTATTATTTTAGATAAGAAAGGAAACACTGTCATGCATGGTGTTAGAATGTCTAATAATTGTTATGGCATTATTCCTTTAAATGCTGAAACTTGTAATTCTCTCAAAATCAATAATGCTGAATTGTAGCATCGGAGGCTTGGACATGTTAATTACAAGAATCTCACTAATATTGCCAATAAATAGTTAATAAGAGGAATTTCAAAGTTGGAAAGTTAATTGAATCGTGTCTGTGGTGTGTGTCATGTAGGTAAACAAATAGAGTTCCACATAAAAAAAACTGATGGTTTAGGCACCAAAGCTTCACTGGAGCTGATTCACATTGATTTGATGGGACCAACAAGGACTGAAAGTTTAGGAAAGAAGAAATACATTTTTTTGGCTGTGGATGATTTCTCTCAGTTTACTTGGATTAATTTTTTGAGTGAGAAGTTTGACACATTTTTTATTTTCAAGATTCGTCCTTAAGCTTTAAAATGAAAAACTCAAGTCCCACAATTCTGTTATTTGCATTCGATCTGATCATGGTAAGGAGTTTGAAAACTCTGAATTTACTTCATTTTATGAAGAGTTGGGTATACATCATGAATTTTCTACGCTGAAATCTCCTCAGCAAAATGGGGTGGCTGAAAGGAAAAATTGGGTTCTTCAAGAAATGGCACGGGTCATGTTGCATGATAAGAAGGCTTCACAACATTTTGGGGCAGAAGCAATGAATACTACATGTTATATAATTAACTGTGTCCACCTGAGACCAGGAACTCTTCACACGCCTTATGAACTCTAGAAAGGAATGAAGCCAAATGTCAAGTACTTTTGGACTTTTAGGAGTAGAAGTTACATCTTTTGAGATAGGGAACAGCTAGGTAAATTTGACTCCCATAGTGATGAGGGAATCTTTTTAGGGTACTCCACAAATAGTCGTGCTAATAGAATTTTAACAATAGGACATCTACTGTTATGGAATCTATAAACGTGGTTATTGATGATGAACCGATTTATACACCTGCTGATGCTGAATTTTCTATTTTAGGCTCACTCATTGAAGAACCGAAAGATGAAAAAGCTAAAAGTTAGTCTACACTGGAAGTATATAAAGACCCTGCCAAGAAGACTCCCACAAGTGTGAAACAGGGAACTCAGGTGCAAGAATTAGAACCCTAAGGTTCCCAAAAGAATGGCTTCGAACCCTCTGGGAAGGTAAAGCTCAATCACCCAGTATCTCAAGTACTTGGAGAAGTCACAGATAGGATGTGGATTCGGCGTCAAATGCGGGATGAGGTAACTTATATGTGCTATGTGTCATTAATGGAACCTAAAAATGTCAATGATGCCTTACTTTATGAATGTTAGACTAATGCCATGCATGAGAAACTAGAACAATTTACTAGGAATAATGTGTGGGAACTAGTTCCTCGACCCTCTAACAAAAATGTCATTGGCACCAAATGGATTTTCAAGAATAAAACCAAAGAATTTGGTGAAGTGATTAGGAATAAGGCTAGATTGGTTGCTCAGGATTACACTCAGGTTGAAGGACTTGATTTTGATGAGACATTTGCCCCAGTGGCCCATCTTGAGTCAATTAGAATTCTTTTTGCCATAGCTTGTAAGCTTCACATCAAATTATTTCAAATGAATGTTAAAAGTGCTTTTTTGAATGGTGATCTTAAAGAAGAGGCATATGTTGAACAACCTAAAGGGTTTGTTGACCCGTCTTTTCCTAATCATGTTCTGAAATTGAGAAAAGCTCTGTATGGACTGAAATAGGCTCCTAGAGCTTGGTATAACAGGTTAACCTCATATATGTTAGAGAAAGGTTTTTCTAGGGGTGGCGTTGACAGAACTTTGTTTATTTGCACTCAAACCCATGACATTCTTGTAGCTTAAATGCATGTCGATGAAAATTTTTTTGGGTCTACTAATGACACACTTGTGAAAGAATTTTCAAAAGAAATGAACACTGAATTTGAAATGAGCCTACTGGGAGAACTGAATTATTTCTTAGGGCTTCAGGTCAAACAGTTTGAATTAGGCGTGTTTTTCTCTCAATCTAAGTATGATAAGAATCTAGTCAAGAAATTTGGTTTAGAAAATTCGAAACATGCCCGAACTCCTACGAGTGTCACTACTAAGCTGTCCAACGATGAGTCTAGCAAACTTGTTGACCAGACCATGTACCGGAGTATGATAGGGAGTGTGCTGTACTTGACTACGAGTTGCCTTGACATTGCTTTCAGTGTTGGGGTATGTGCTAGATATCAGGCGAGTCTCAAAGAGTCTCATTTGCAGGCAGTTAAACGGATCATCAAATATGTGAATGGGACTTCTAGGTATGGGATTTGGTTTACACATGATACAACTGCTGATATCGTGGGTTTTTCTTATGCTTATTGGGCTAGGAGTGTCGATGATAGAAAAAGCACCTCAGGTGGGTGTCTTTACATAGGAAACAATCTTGTCTCCTAGCACAACAAAAAGCAAAATGCCAAATCTCTATCTACAGCTGAAGTTGAATACATAGCAGCTGGGAGTGATTGCACTCAGCTTTTATGGATGAAGCAGATGTTGTCTGATTACGGGTTTGAACAAGGTCCTATCATGTTGTATTGTGACAACACTTATGCTATAAACATATCTAAGAACCCTGTTCAACATTCTCAAACCAAGCACATTGATATTTGTCACCACTTCATCCGGGATCTTGTAGAAGATAGCACAGTTGCTCTTGACCATATAGACACTGAGTTACAGCGAGCTGGCATTCTCACTAAACCTCTTGACCATCCTCGATTTGAGTTTCTTAAGAAGACTCTAGGAGTCTATCTTGTCAAGTAATGTTTTTAATCTCTCTTAAAAAAAAGGGGTCTGGACACCTTGTTTGAAGTTTTAAGTATCTTTCTGTATATTTATGTATCTTTATGTTTGCCTTGGTTTATCTCATGTCCGAAGGCTTACTATTTTCTATGGTTGTATTGGTCCTCTCATATAGCTTTTGCAATACATTCGGACCTAATTCTATTCTGTACACATCTGATTGTTTAGGGTAAATTGGTTTTCCATGTATTAGATTCCTCTGGTGTTTGAGTTATGACCCTGTATCAGTTCTCCTTGATTGCATGAAATGAACTGTTGACAACTCTTACATTCTTTAAAGATTAATTTCTCACTAATCTAGGCGTAATATGTTTTGGTTGTTTGAGGAAATGGCTACCTATGCGGACCATGTCTTTTTGTACGTATTGGTGTGTAGCCGCCTCAGTTTTTGTGACCAACATCTGTTCTAATATGACGAAATGGCTACCTATGTGAACATTTTATTTTTCGTTCGTATTAGTGTGAAAGCCGCCTTTGCTTTCGAACTATCGTGAAAAGGTTGGGCCTGGAAATGGCTACCTAAGCGGGCCTTGCTCTCTCGCCCATCTTAGTGTGGCAGCCGCCAGAGAAACCATTTTTGTGTTTTCTTGGATTAAGGGGGAGTTTTTCGGACTACAATGTTTGAGTTGAAATGGGATCATTATGTGTGACTCATAGCTATTTAATAGTTGAAGAATCTCGCATCGTCTGGTTCGATATACGCTAAAACTTTCTACCCGTGTTCATATTAGTTCACTCACATCCTTTCATAGAATTCATTCTGAATGTATTTTAATTTTTATATGGAAGGGCTTAGTCGCATAGATTGATAGCTTTGCTTCTGGGTGTGCATATTAACATTGCTTTCGTATATACTAGATTTCCTCGTGGTATTAATCTCTTCCCTAGTGTGTCTTTCCTCTTAACAAGTTTTTTTATTTTATTTTATTTTTTTTATGTTTTCTCTCTTCAATTTGGTTTTAAGTGAGTCTTTTTTTTTCATCCTTGTGTTGTGATCGCTCGTTACACCGCTCGAGCGGTCTTTATCTCTTCTCGGTACCTCTGTTCTCAGTTCATGGCTCCGAAGTATGGTTTTCACCACCCGATAGACCGATCGAGCGGTCTTTGTCACCTCTCGATTTCTCTCATTCCTCTTTTGTTTCTTTGCCTCTAAAGGGACACCGCTCAAGCGGTCTAAAGACCGATTGAGCAGTCTTTGCGTCTCTAGGATTTTTCAAATTGCCTTCGAGGGTTTCTTTTACTCATTTGTTTGGAGTCTCTTTCTCTCTCCTCTCTGCACCGACTTCTCTCTCTCTCGTGGTTTGTCTACAAGTTCTGAGCTTTCCAAGGTGCTCTTCGTGGGTGTTTC
Organism: Heliamphora exappendiculata; assembly: GCA_034768845.1. Lineage (NCBI taxonomy): Eukaryota > Viridiplantae > Streptophyta > Magnoliopsida > Ericales > Sarraceniaceae > Heliamphora > Heliamphora exappendiculata. The sequence goes on along the minus strand of JAOTRH010018253.1, from coordinate 77,764 downwards.
CTCTTTTTAGGTATGTTTTTCGTTCTTTCTTTCTCTTTTTCTTTCGGGTTAGTTTTTTTTTTGTATGTTGTTCTAGGTTTTTCATGTTTCTTAGTATGGATCATGTTCATCATGTACTTAGTTTGTTGCTCCATCTTTTTTTACCTCATTTCTTATATTTATATCTTTTTGTGTTTTGTTTTTTTTCTTGTTTTTCTTTACTTGTGTTTTGCTATCCGCACTTGTCCTCCCTTGTCATGTTAGTCGATATCTCACTTACTTTGGTCTGGGGATGTTTGCACTTCTAATCATGTGATCTTATGTCAATCCCTTAGAATCATGCCCCCAAAATACCGAGCCAAATCCACTGCCCCTAGCAATATCACTGAGCTATCTCGTAGGTTTCAATCTAAGTATTCTCTCAAAACCTTCCTCGAATCCTACGCCAAACGGCCGGTTCTTTTTGGAATGGAGCGTGGTGTTAAAGGACTTCCCTGATAATCCTATCATTGCATCTTTCCATGCTTTTAAGTGGGAGGCCTTGTTAACATTCTCTTCATCTCCTTTAGTCAATTTGTCTCTGGTTCGCGAGTTCTATAACTCTCTCGTAGAGCAACCCTCTGAAGTTGATACTTTTTCTGGTCATGCCCACGGCATTGATTTCACACTTACTCCGGACACTATTGCCTCATGGCTCGACCTCGAGTCTCGGTCTCTTGACCTCATCTTTCCTCGCTCCTCATTCTTTCATGAGGAATCCTATGATTATGGCCCGACCACTTCGGCCATTTGTAGGTCTTCCCGTTCATGGGTTATGGGTGTCCTGATCGCTCAACGGGATCTCACCTCCGATTATCGCCTTCCCAATCTCATCATTTGTGTAAACATTGCACCTAAAGGCCACACGTTAGAGATTTCCCAGCCTCGCGGTTATCTGATGTGGGCTATTGCTAATAAAAAATCTATTGATATCAGTCTCATTATGTTCTATGCGCTGGTGAGAGTGGTTGGCAGAAAATCTTCTCTCGGCCTTCCCTTCAATTTCTTTATCCTCAGTTCCTTCGGTCCCTTCATTTCCCTGAATATCATTCCGGGGCTCACCCTAATGAACTTGCATTTCTTCCTAAGCTTATCTCCAAAACCACCCTTAAATAGAGTTCTTCCCATATTCCCAGGGTTTCCCCCTTTGTAGGTTCTTCGGGGTCTGGAGCTGCTGATCCAGAGGAGATGGGTATCGATCCAGATGTAGATCTTCCCCCAGAGCCAGAGGTTCTTGATAGGTTGGCTCGACTGTTGGCTGAGGTCGGGTTGATACGCGATGACGTTAATTTGCTCCGAGCAGATGTTTAGAGTCTGATTCAGCATGAGCAGACAGTTTGGCAGGAGCAGCAAAGGTTTATGGCTATCGTCTGTGCCCATCTTCTTCCTTCCTAGTGATTTTTATGCTTTTCTTAGCAATTCCGTGCCAAATAGGGAGATTTTTACTTTTTGGCAATTTGAGATACATTAGTTTTGAGATACATTACATTTTCTTTTTGGATATGTTGGTTTTTGGTATCGTGGCACATTAAGATACATTGGATATAATGATTGTTGGGATACACAAATTTTTTGATAATGGTTATCTTGAATAGTCTGTTGGCATGTGGCACTGTTCTTAAGCTTTTAAGTATTGCTGGTATGTGGCATATTTGGTTGCATTTGTTTTGTTACTTGGTTACACTTGCTTAATATTGCCTGAATAGGTGCTTTTGATTCGGTTATGCCTCATATTTACGGGAATTGTTGTTTTCATTGTATTATCTTGTGATTGTCATAGAATTGCCAAATGGGGAGATTGTTAGGATATGTTCTCCTACTGATCTTCCTTCAAGTGTTGGCAAGTTTGTGACCCATGGCACATTGTTAAAGTTAGCTATCTTTAAGTTATTCCTTGATATAATGCACTTTTGGTGTTTGGAAGTTGTTTTGTAGATTTGTCAAGATAAATGCTATCAATGGTTCCCAAGTCTTTAACTTCTGCAACAGCTTTTTGCTCCTTGACTAGCAGGACCGCTCGATCGGTCTAAAGACCGCTTGAGCGGTCTATCTCGAGACATAATTATGTTTTTAGTAGGCTTAGCAGCCTTTGGCTATTTAATTCAGTTTAGGCAACTGTAGTTGGCAAGGGTTTTTATTTTATTTATTTGAGAGGCTGCTACTGCTCTGAGGGGGAGTTCGTTTGATGAAGAATTGACGATTCCATGTCTGCTTAACACAACAAAAGATCATCGTCAAATCTTTAGCTTCATCATCGCATCCATTACTTGAGAGGATTGTCAGATAGCAAAGTCCGAAGGAGGATTCCAACGGCAAGCAAGCACAGAATTGGCTCACGAGGATTCAGTAAGAAGACGGGTATCTTTAGGTTGAGGATTCAACTGGTTTTGTAAGATGTTTCTTGTAACCAAATACTTATTTAGTGCTTTTTTTTTCTCGGACTAGGATTAGTCCCGTGATTTTTACCCTTATTGGGGTTTTCTACGTAAAAATCTCCTGTCTCATCGTGCACTGGATGTTTTATGTGTTGATGTGATTTTTATTTTGTTATTGCATATCAAAACTATCAAGTTGTTGTTAGTTGCATATTAAAAATTGGTTTTTTCATCTAGCCTAAAGTATTTTGTATTTCTTGACTTAAATGATTTTGGGGGTATTTGTTGTCTTGTGGGGTGTTGTTGGTTGTCATAGCGATGCCTTATAGCTTTGAAAACTTGTTTGATAACCCTTGTGTCCATTATTGTGATTCAGGAGTTGAGTTACAGGGGTGTAGCTCAGAGATGTACTCGGTGGGTTAAACAATGAAGTTATAGATATGTTAGGATGTGTGTTGGCTTTGCTTGCAATTCTAGTGTACAATGGTTATGGATCCTTTGGGAATTTCATGGGAGTAAAGGCTGTGGTTTTGATTATTGTCCTTATGATTAGCAAAATGTGCCCATAAAACTATGTTCAATGAAGACATTGGTGTGAAATCCCTTATAGGGGGTGGTGATGGTTTATGTCCTGATCTAAGGCATAGATGTTGTTATGTCGTCTTACCCTTAGGAGCAAAGTATGGAGTAGTGAAGTTGTGCAATATACCTTAGTGGTTTGAGTGGTCTAGGGTTGGCATATGAAAATCATTACATATAAATTGTATATAGTTATCCTTATGCCTGAAGCTATAGCGTGATCGCTGTTTACCTCTTGTGAGTTAGGTTAGTGTAGCGCAACCGTGTGAGGCAAGGCCTTGATATAATGTGAATGTGTAGTGTCATGTCTTTTTGTATTCCCGGTGATGGACTTGTAGACGTGCGAGATGCATTATTTGGGGTATAAGAAAGTTAATGGTATTCTATGTGTATGAGTAGGCTTGAGTTTGAGAACTAAGTGTGACGAGTGGTATAGTCATCGTGATTAGGGTCGGCATCATTTTATTGTGATATTCAGTGTCATTCTCAAGATAGATGGATAGTGTTCCCTTGAACCGAGTATGTAATGATTGCCCTAGGATGTGTCAGTGTTGAGTGAGAGTCTTTAGTTGACATTTTAATTTCTCTAGGCAGAAAAAGCTACCTTGTAGATGGCTATCATTTGTGAGTTGTTTTATCCTTGTTGGAGGTAAATGCCAGAAGCCTTTGATTGATTCTTGATTTAGTGATTTTCTAAGAAGATTAAAATCTCCGTAAACCTTGTGCCCCTTTGTGGCCATTTTGATTGTGCATTGTGAATTCGTAGCATTGTGATCGTATGAGTGGGAGACTGGTTCCTCGTAGCTTCTTGGTGAAGATTTATTTTCTCTACCTTGTGACTATGAGTATTTAGGTTGTCCCCTGAGATGTTGGGTTGGTAACATGGAGCGCATGTCCCTTTTCTAGAGGAGGAGTTAGTATTGAGGTGTAGGACCTACGGCTACATTGATAGATCGATGATTGCTTGATAGTTATGTAAGTTATACTCTGGTTAGTGCAGGAATGATGATGACTTTAGCTTTTGTCCAAGTAAAATTCTTGCTGAAGTTTCTGTGATCGTGTTGTTCACCATGTGAGTCCCCGATAGTCCCTTATGGGTTTTGGCTTGAGTTTGACTTGGTGTTTCAAACTGTTTAACGCACTTGGAGTTGATGTTTGATTGCCCGATCGTGGTAAGGACGCAAATCGAGTGTAAGTGAGTAAAAGATTATTAAGAGAATGTGGTTTAGATGTGAGTCACAAGAAATTTGATTTTGAAAATATTTTGTCGAGGTGGCCTTTTAGAGCCAACCTATTTGTCTAGATTGGAGCATGAAGGCATTGTTTGTGTAGAGAAAGGGTTCTCTCTTTGGGATGCTTAGACTCTATTTATGAAAAGTTAAGAGAGGTTGAGATCCCATTAATTTTGGTGATGTTGTGTGACAGCTTAGTATGAATACATTAAAGGATTAAATGTTTTAGTGCAAGCATGGGAAGAGCAAGGTAATGGTATGTGAATTGAGTGTGTGGTCCTTTTGTGCTTGGTCTTAGGTTGGAAAGGTATGGATGGGTTGAATGGTGTTGGTGAGGGATTTTAGAATCATGCGTCAGTACTGTCCAGATAGAGAATTGTTATACATATGGTACAGACGTAAAAGAAAGACGCCAGGGTATATGCATGCATTGACGAACTGTATGGTTGATGACTGTTTAGAGTTTAATAACCCACTAAATGTGTTATATTGTGAATACAAGGAAAAAATGTACATGTTATGAGTGTGGATTAGAACCAAAATAGATTAATTGCAATTGATTAGAGGTTAGATAATCGATTAAGAGTCAGAGGGTTGATTGTAAAACATGAGATTACATATATGTGTTGTACTGTAACAAGTATGGTGGTTCAAATTTGTGTAGGTGAGTACATATCTACGGAATTTTTAGCCTGTGTGGCGTGTTTAGCCCAGGTGGCCCATTAAGCTCAAGTGGCAGTATTTGTTTTGTTAGTTATAATACTGGGCTGGTAATCTTGAGTGTATGTGATCATGGTCTTGATAGGTTATGTGGCACCTAGTAATTCTGCGAAATGAGAATTGTGGATGTGTGGCTTGAGAGGCTGGTTGAGGATTGGTAGAGAGTGAAGGTTCAGATGGAATGTTTACAATTCATGAGAAGAAAATGTGCTCTTTAGATTTTTGTCGTCATCGATCGAGTGTGAGTACTTCAATAGGATTTTGGGTATGATGCGGTGAATCCTTGTGAGCAACGTCAAGGTTGGCAATGTGTGTTTGGGTCGACAGAAATAGTCGACAGCGTAGGTTCCAAGATGGAGATGAGTTAGTTTGTAGCAATTCAAATAGGAATCTTAACCCTTACGAATAGAAAGTAGAGAGTATTCGAAACCAATTCCGGTTGTGGATTAGTTTCGTGATATGCGTTTGATCGCTTTGAGTTGACCACGTTCAGAGTGAGTTATGTTTCGGTGCCCCAGCGGAGTGAGTTAGACCTCAGTCTGACAACATGCGAATAACCTTGGTGTTAGTAAGACCTTTTTTGTGAAAACAGTCAGTATGAATGTTTATTCCTTATAAACATGGGTATGCTGTGATGCGTCATTCTTGGGTTTAAGATGTGTTGGTATCTCTATCATTGGATGACTTTGCGGAGTCTTGTTTTGGGAGATTGTTGGTGGTTGATGAGAAGATAGTTGACTCGAGATCTGGTGTTGAATTTTGGGAACAAAATTTCTTAAGAGGGGGAGGTTATAGGGACCGAGTCCCTTTTTATTTTGAGGATTAATTAAAACTTGTCTTGGGACTTTTGATAGAAAGTGGAAAAGAGTTTAAAATTTATGAAAGAATTGGAATTTGATCTTGATAATATTTGTGGATAATAATGGTATGCTTGATAATGCATAAAAACAATTATTATGAGTGATTGGGATGGATTTTAAGGTGTTTGGCTTAAATTTCGAAACCTTAAATGTTTCTTTTCTTAGATTTTGCATAGTGGGGGTCCACTCGAGTAGCCTTGGCACCGGAGCTCGAGCGGTGAGTCGGCTGAGGCTTTTAAAAAGTTGCGTGTGGGGCATTGTTCTTCATTTTCCCTTTTCTCCCCTCTCTCTCTAACCTGAACCCTAACTTTAGAAAACTCCATTGGAGCATCTTGGGGCTCCTCATATCCTATTTTGGTGGATTTCTCTTGCTCCTCTCTCGATTATAGGCCGTTAGAGGATTAATCTACGTGTTGGAAACTCGATTTTACCAAACGATAGGGCTGTTCAAAAATCTGCCCAACCCGCCCAACCATCCCGCATCTGCTCACACCGCACCGACCCAAGCAAATTAAAAGTAAAGGACAAGGCAAATTGGGCAATTGAGAAAGAGACTATATGGGCCGATTAACGGTGGCAGTTTCAATCACTTCCACCTGCTATTCAATCGATCCGCCCGCATATAATACTTATTACTTAATTATTTTTTATTTTACTATTAATTTGTAGTTCATAACTTCTAACCTAATCATTAATCCGTAAAGCATAAGTAGAAAAGTAAAAATTGAAAATTCTAGGTCTCAATAACTCATACCAAAATATCTTTTTAATTTCTTTAATCCCAAAATATTTTTGATTTTTAATTTTCTATAACAGTGAATCAGTGACTTCGTGAGCCACCGACCTATGTTTATTATTATTTATCTTTTATTTAGTGTTTATTACCTTATATCACGAATGCAAGATGTTTATTTTTTATTAGTATTCAAATATATTGTTGAAATATTTTTTTAAATCTTTACATGAATATTTTGTTTAAATTGATGTAATCTCTATTTTGATATTGGATTAGTTGACTTTTTATTAAAATATTTATTTAATTTTTAAATCACCATTCCGTCAAAATTGCCATTGCAAAACCACCCCAAAAACCAACTAATCCGTCGATTTTATTCAGCGGGTGGTTCTGTAGTGGATTGAAATTTTTATATCGCTATAAATGGTTTGATTAATGAATTTTCACACAATTTGTACCACGCCGACCCGCGCACACCCCTACCAAACGAATTAGTGATTTTCGTCGTTGGAGGTGCTAGTGTTGGAGGCAAACTGTCAAAATCATTTATTTGTAAACGATTTTTAAAAAAATTAAAACTGGACAGGCAATCACCGAAATAGGCTCCAGATAAATTTTTTTTGATGTCGAACGATCAAAATAAAACCCGTGCCACTATAGTTAATTTAGATGAATACCTTTCGGTCGATTCTTCAACTACAAACTTTGATTCTCTGAGTTGAAGCTCTGGTTAGACCTTCTACTGTATTTCCGATGCGATTTCCGAACATAGTATGGGTTACGATCCTTTGAGAACTGATACCGGTAGAATCTCGATAACCTTAGTCTTGAATGATAACTTATGAATTTGGTTCAACCTACCCACATCTTTATAGGGCTATAGTAGGGACCTGTGTTGTAATTATGACAAAGACTTCTAGTGTTACCTAAATACCCATCTAGCGATTTCTACGTGTATGCAAATCTCTCAGCAGTTTCTATAATTATAAAAATCTTACAGCTATTTCTGCAATTTTCATAAAATACTAAATTACAGTTCACACCACTAAAGAACTGTAACTGCACTCTTAATCATAATTTCAAGAACAATTTGCATTAAGCTTCTATTATTAAATGCTTAACTCGTCTCCCCACTTTAAGATTCTCGATATCCGTTAATTAAATTTAATTACTGACAATTCAATTTAATTGGTATCTTTAAAATTTCTTAAGACCTTTCGCTTAACTTATTTGACTGCTGGATAATTAAATTCACCTGTAGGGTTTGACCTAGTTAAAACTTATAAACTTCTTTAAAGGGGTATTGTCAATCCCGAACAATCGAGATGTGAATTCTATCAATAATTAATATTCACTGTATAATTAATACCGCTATCCAACTCACCAGAACTATAGACTCATAAAAGATCGCACCCTCCAATGAATAAAAATAACGAATATTAAATATACGCAAATAATAATTATTTCAAGATTAAGAGCATAAGCACTCATAATAACCTTGAGGTGTGATTTAATTTATATAGTGAGTATAATATTAATTACCCCAATGTGGTCTTGTTCAATACACACAAAGTGTACTAGCACAGCGAGTCGAAATAATAGATATCGCTATTATCTGTTCCTCGTAACCAAGACAAACCTATTAAAACTTTGTGCTACAGTCGTACTGATGGTTAGTCTATTTCCATCTAAACTGTGAATAAAAACTTATATTATGCAAGAACTTATAATTTGATTTTCTATCTGCAAGCCATACTCTACACATCAGATTAAATACTGTACAGAATAAATGACAATCATGCATAATATTAATGAAATGATATTACATATATTACTCATTAAGATTCTCATAAAATGAAAAAATAATTTTATTAAAATAAAATTAAATACTAAAACCAAATGAAATTCATGATTTTTAGTATATAACCCTGATAATCTCTCACTTATACTCAAAATCATGCTGTCATACATCTGAATCCTAAGCTCTCTACATAACTATCAAAAGTCTTAGCTGGTAGACTTTTTGCAAAAGGATCTACAAGGTTATCCTCTTATGCAATCTTGATTATAACAACATCACCCCTCTGTGCAATTTCTCGTATCAAGTGATACTTACTCTCAATGGGCTTTTCTTTCTTGTAGACTCTTGGCTCTTTTGAGTTTGCAACCGCTCTGCTATTGTCATAATAAAGTGTAATAGCTAATTGAACTAAAGGCAACACATCTAGATCCAACAGGAAGTCCCTAAGCTAAACGCCCTCCTTGGTTGCTTCAGAAGCTGCCACGTACTCGACCTTCATAGTAAAATCAATAATGCAGGACTGCTTGATACTCCTCTAACTTATAGGTCCACCTCCCAAGGTAAATACATATCCTAAGGTAGACTTACAAGAATCTTTGTCTGATTGAAAATTTGAGTCTGTGTACCCTAAAGGTACCAAATTGTCTGCCTGATAAATCAACATAGAATCTTTAGTCCTTTTCAGGTACTTGATTATATTCTTTACCACAGTCTAATGCTTATGCCCTGTGTTAGATTGATATCTGCTAACCATGTTAATGGCAAAGCAGATGTCTGGTCTAGTACAAAGCATAACATATATTAGGCTTCCTACTACCAAAGCATAAGAAACTGCCTTCATCTTCTCTATCTCATTAGGTATCTTAGGACATTGATCCTTGGATAGAGTGATTCTATGCCTGAAATGGAGAAACCCTTTCTTGGAATCCTACATGCTAAAATGAGTAAGGATATCATTGATATACTTTACTTGTGATAAGCCTAATATTCTTTGTTTTTGATCTCGCAAAAGCTTGATTCCAAGGACGTGACTGGCTTCTCCCAAGTCCTTTATATCGAACTGTCCAAATAATCATACTTTTACCGAAGATAACACGCCTACATCGTTTTCGATGAGCAAGATATCATCTACATAAAGTACTAAAAAGACTACCACGCTTCTGTCACACTTCTTGTACACACAGGACTCATCTGGACTCTGATCAAAATTATAAGACTTTATAACTTGATCAAATTGAGTATTTCAAGATCTCGATGCCTGCTTAAATCCATAAATAGATCTCTTAAGCTTGCACAATATGTGCTCCTGGCCCTTTGCTATAAAATCGTTTGGTTATACCATATAAATACACTTGTCAAGATTTTCATTAAGAAAAGTTGTCTTGACATCCATTTGCCAAATTTTACAATCGAAATGAGCCGCAATAGATAAAAGAATCCAGATAGACTTAAGCATGATTATCGACAAAAAAGTTTCCTTATAATCGATCCTTTCTTTCTGAGTGAATCCTTTTGCAACAATCCTAACTTTGAAGGTTTCAACCTTTTTCTCTGCTCCTCTCTTTCTCTTATAGATCCATTTACATCCGATGAGTTTTATCTCTTCAGGTGGTTCTACAAGTTCCTTGACTTGATTAGAATACATAGATTCTATCTCTGATTTTATAACTTTTTGCCAAAGATCTACATCTTTGTCCTAGAGTACTTCATTGTAGTTACAAGGTTCAGTATCCAGTTTTGTCGAGATTCTGTCAAAAGACTCTCTTAAGAACATGTACTGATCAGGTTGATGAACAACCCTTCCACTACGGTGAGGCACTACCTACACTATGTACTAGCAGTAACACGCTTTGCAGAATCTGAACCTTGTGCACTATTACCCACATGCTCGTTAGGCATGTTAATGGTAGCACCCTAATCATGATCTGCACCTGTCCCGATAATTCTCCCACAACGACGAGCCAATGGGATATCAGTAACTTGTGGCTCCTCTTCCGTTCTATTGGTATTTTCTCTCAATTCTTCTAGAACAATTTTACTTTTGGGCTTATGGTCCATAATATAATCATCTTCCAAGAATCGGGGATTGGTGCTAACAATGACCTTCTGATCCTTAGACTTATAAAATAGACCACCTTTTGTTCCCTTGGGATACTCCACAAAAAAAATAGACTTCTGTCCTTGGTTCTAACTTACCTACGTTTCCTTTCAGCATACGTGCTGGACACCCCCAAATCTGAATGTCTTAGACTAGGCTTATGCATGGTCTAAAATTTTGTGGGAGTAGAGGGTACTGACTTAGAAGGTACCAAGTTCAGAATATAAGCTGCTATCTCTAATGTAAGTCCCCAAAATGAATCGGGTAATTTTGAATAACCCATCATTGACCTTACCATCTCCATAAGAGTCATATTCCTTCTTTCTGCTATACCATTCTGCTGCGGAGTGCCCAGTACAGTCAATTGGGATATAATCCATTCTGATGATAGGTAATTCCTAAACTCTCAAAAGAGGTACTCCCCACCACGATCAGATCATAGTGATTTGACATATTTACTCAGACGCTTCTTCGCCTCCACTTTAATTTTTTTTAAATTTTCAAAACATTCAGACTTACTATGCACCAATAAATGTATCCATATCTTGAGTAGTTATCAATGAAACTGAAGATGTGCTCAAAGCCACATCTGGCCCGGATAGTTATAGAACCACACACATCAGAATGAATCAATTTTCACGGTTCTTTAGCTCTATAACCTTTGAATGGGAAGGGCCTCTTAGTTATCTTATTCTCCAAGAAAGACTCACAGACTAGAAGTGCCTCTACTTCCAATGAACCCAAAGGTCCATCTTCTACCAGTCTATTTATCCTTTTTAGATTAATATGAGAAAAGTGTAAGTGCTAATGAAATGTTTGGTTCATTAAAGAATAAAACTTTCTCTTATGTGATAAATTAGATGTGCTATTCAATTCAGTTAGTTGCAGCACATGTGAGATAGGAGATATAATATACAGATCATCCACCAATGTACCAGAATAAATAAAACGTTTATTTTTCTTAATAACCACATAGTCATTAAAATGAACAGAATATTTATCTTTTATTAAATTAGAAATCAAAATTAAATTTTTTCTAATAGAAGGTACATAAAGACAATCTTTTAGAAGTAAAATCCTATCTTTACTAAAACTGAGAGTGACATCTCCTATTACAACTGCTGTCACCCTGGTATTATTACCCATATGTAGGTAATTTTCTCATCACTAAGCTGTTTGATTTTCTCGAACTCCTGCAATGAATTGTAAACATGATTAGTAGCACCCGTATTTACACACCAGGTACCGATAGATAACACCACTAAACATGTTTCAACCACTAGTGATAAAAAATTACCTGATTTGTTTTGCTTACTGAGAAAAATCAGATACTACTTTTTCAATGCCCAAACTGGTTACAGTAATAGCACGTGCCTCTCGGCTTCTTCATACTAGTTTTTGGCCCCTTAGCTGCTTTTGAACCTATGCTTCCCTATTTCTGAACCTTTATCTTCTTTTTGTCTTTTGGCTTAAAGGAAGAACCTTTTTCAGCCACATTCACAGAATTTGGTTTCTTAAGAATACCCTCGGTTGCTTTAAATTTTTTAAGAAATTCTGCCAATAAAAAGCTGAGCTTATTCATGGAATAATTCAGGTAAAACTGCTTGAAGCTATTAGGCAGTGACTAGAGTATGATATCGACCTGGATTTTCCTATCAATCTAAGCTCCTAGGATCTTTAGTTCATTTGGAAGACTGATCATCTTCAGAACGTGATCCCTAACTGGGGTGCGTTCAGCCATGCTTGTATTCATTAGAGACTTCATGGCCACTTATCGAGCAGCATAATTTTGATCCCCAAATATTTCTTTGAGCTTCATAATAATGTCATAGGAACTGGGCATAGACTGATACTAATGCTATAATACATTTAACATGGAAGTCAAAATGTAACAGGGAGACATCTGATCAGCTTTCTGCCACTTCTAATAAGTCTGGATTTCCTGTTTAATCGCCCCATTATCAGGTACTGGTGGACAAATATCGAGCAATACAAATTTATGGTCCTTAGTAGTTAAGACAATGTCCAAATTCTTTTTACAGTCTACATAATTTTGTCCCATTAGTTTGCTTTCTTTGAGTATGGTTGCGAATGGATTGAAAGCCATTTTAATCATGAGGATCGCATAATTAAAATAACTGTTAATTATGACGAACAAAACCTTGAATTTATTTTAAACTTGGTTCCCTATGCCATTTAAAAAAATTCGCTAGCAGCCTGGTACCCAGTGAAAAGCATGCCTCGATTGGAGAATGTCTACTATCCATCATTTGTCCAGACAGTCTAATTTCTATTAATTTTATTATCTAGGCAACAGACCATGCCAAGTAAAATTAAATAACTAACACAGCTTTGGTCTAGTAAATAATAGCAGTGACTCAGATCAAGAGAATACTATTATCTACAGTTAAGTCTTAACCACCACCTAATGCCAAATTAATCGATTCGTAATGAACCCTTAGATGGAGAAGTGATTCATTCTAACAATTATCTAAAATTATTCATGAAAGAGACTCGTACTGGCGATACCGCAATTAATCATGTTCGATGGGGAGGAAGATCTTACTGCCAACACGCAGAATTAATTACATCACTTATGAACTGGTGATGAAGATCGCGGAATTTATTTATAAATAAATTTCTTCTCCCACTTAAATTTTTAAATATTTTTTAGGATTATAAAAATTTATTTAATTAAAATAAATTTATTAATTTTAAAAAATCACATGATTCGAAAGATGCTAAAACATCTTTCCGTGTACACGATCCAAAAGATTTCGGTTTGCCAAATCATCTTTTCGTATTTTAATGCGTAACAAATAAAATTTGATGAATGCAGTATTTTTCTTTTGCTTTACAGCAAACATATTGATTAAGGACATTCAAATATTTTATTTTTATGTTACACATTTTTTAAAAAATAATTTATTAAGATTAAATATTTTTCTATTTAATTAATCTAAAATTTAGAATTAATTTTTACGTTTGCCAAGATATCTAATTTTTTTAAAAAAATCATCTTAAACATGTTATTTTGTAAAAAAAAATATCTAAAAAAAATTATTTAATTAAAAATTTTTCATTAAAAAAACTTAATTTTATTATCCATTATACAATATTAATTAAAATCAAATTTTTTAAATTAATTAAATTAACAAAAAAAATAAAACAGATATATATCATCCACGCAGTTTATATAAATAAAAAAACAAAATATGTATATATCCCAGTTTTATGATCAAACAGAAACTCTATTGAGTTTCAGTCTCATTTTCAAAGATTAATTTGTAATCTTTCCTCTGAATCAGTTTCCGGCATTTAAGTTGTATCAGGATTACTTGATATGCAATGTTATAGAAATATAACAATATTTGGATCATTACATATTAGGACAATAACCCCAAGAGATCCAAAATCCAGCCACCATTGTCGGCGCCGCTGTATGCCGCCACTTCAGGCGACTTTTTCCTCCTCGTTTGAGATCTATTGTCGATCCCATTTTTTCTAAAACATAGCTTAAGAAAAATACAATTTTTTTGTAAAAATTCCAATTCAAGAACAGCTCAAAAAATAGCTTTGGATGGCCGTCGAAACAGCCCCGCTGCACACCCTACACCACCGCTTGTTTTGACTTTTTTCATAGTCATTTTGGTTCCCGTTTTCTTCAATTTTTAACACAGATATCCAGCAACATGTTTCTTTAAATAACACCTCGAAAATAGTCCTGAAAAGCTCAAAAAATAGCTCTGAATAGCCCCGATGCCGCCGCTGGAAATCGCCACCTGTTGCTTGCTGTTTTGCAGCTGTATTGCGTCCAATTTTTTCATTACTTTGGACTATTTTTCCAGTTAGTTGTACTACTGTATTATGCCATAAAATTGCTCAAAAAATAATCCCAAAAACGTCCTGAAAAAACCATCAAAATCGACCCCAAACCATCGCGGCAAAGCCGCCGGCAGTGGCTGTTTTTGTTGGGATTTTTTCTACTATTTTGGGACCTATTTTGCTATTGTTTTTAATGCATAAAATCTGCAGAAACTTATCAAAAAAAATAGTAGCGAAACTGTGAAAAAACCACCGCAATCCATGGCCTGAACCACCTGAAACCACAACCGGTGCCGCCGATTATTCCGCCGCCTGTTATTCATGTTATTGGATATTCAAACTTGTTCTTAAATATTATAAATAATATTTAAAAATAAATAAAAACTTTTACATCGAAATCCTATGTTCTGTAGGGTTACATTCGAATTAAAAAGTTTAAACTATCATGATCAACTCTCGTGATTAAAAATTAAATAATAATCATCATTCAACCATTCAATCAAATATGAATAAAATAATAATCATAAAATCGAGATTAGAATGCATGCAAAACAAAGTTAGCACAGTTCTAAATCTACTCTGCCCCTCGATTAACTGTAAACAAAATCAAAACGGCTCTGATACCAATTGTTGGAGGCGAACTACCAAGATAATTGATTTGTAAATGATTTTTGAAAAAATAAAACTGAACGGGCAACCGCTAAAGCAGGCTCCAGATAAAAACATTTTCATATCGAATGATCAAAATAAAACCCATGCCACCACAATTAATTTCGAGGAATACCTTTCGGTCGATTCTTCAACTACGAACTTTGATTCTCCGAGTTAAAGTTTCAGTCAGACCTTCTACTGTATTCCCAATGCAATTCCTGAACGTAGTGTGGGATACGATCTTTTGAGAACTGATGCCGGTAGAACCTAGATAACCTTTGTCTTGAAAGAAAACTTATGAATTTGGTTCAACCTGCCCACATATTTATAGGGCTACAGTAGAAACATGTAGAGTAATTATGATATAGATTTCTAGTGTAACCTAGATACCCATCCAGTAGGTTTCGCAAATATGCAAACTTCTCAGCGATTTTTATAATTTTTATAAAATAATAAATTACAGTTCATACCAGTAAAGAACTGTAACTGCACTCTTAACTATAATCTCAAAACCAATTTGCATTAAACTCCTGTTATTCTGCTTAACTCAACTCTCCACGTTAAGATTACCGATACCCATTAATTAAATTTAATTACTGATAATTTAATTTAATTGGCATCTTTAAAATTTCTTAAGCCTTCTGGTTAACTTATTTGATTACCGAATAATTAAATCCACCTGCAAGGTTTGACCCGGTCAAAACTTATAAGCTTCCTTAAGAGAGTATCATCAATTCCAAACAATCGAGACATAGATTCTGTCAATAATTAATATTCAGTATATAATTAATACCACTATATAACTCACCGGAACTATAGGCCTATAAAAGATTACACCATCTAATGAGTCAAAATAACGAATATTAAATATACGTAAATAATAATTATTTCAAGATTAAGGGTATAAGAACTCATAATAACCTCGGGATGTGAATTAATTTACATAGTCAGTATAAAATTAATTACCCCAATATGGTCCTGTTCAATACACACAAAGTGTACTAGCACAGCGAGTCGAAATAATAGACGACGCTATTATCAGTTTTTCGTAACCTAGACAGGCATATTAAAACTCTGTATTACAGTTGTAACGATAGTTTGTCTATTTCCATCTAAACTGTGAACAAAAACTTATATTTTGTAAGAATTTATAATCTGGTCTTCTGTATATAAGTTGTACTCTACACACCATATTAAATACTGTATAGAATAAAGAACAACCATACATAATATTAATGAAATGATATTATATACATTGCTCATTAAGATTCTTACAAAATAAAATAATAATTTTATGAAAATAAAAGTAACTGCTAAAACTAAATAAAATCTATGATTTTTAGTATACAATTCTAACAGCTAGAGTTTTACCTCTTATAGATTATCATAAAAAATGTAGGATCTATATCTATTGTTGAACATTTGTTGGATATGAGATGTATATTTTGTGTATATACATAGAAACATGGAGGATATATATTTTTAGAACCCAAGGTTGAGATTTGAAGTTGAAGCATGTTGAATCTTGTGTTTATGAATAATTTATGTTAAATTTATCATGCAATTAAAGTTGATGAACCTTTAATTTGTGAATTGGAAAGCTAGGGTTTGGTTGGGTTGAACCATGAATGAAATTTGGGGCTTTTTGAGTTACTGAACTTAAATGATTGAATTAACTTGACTTTTGATAAATTGAAGGATGTGTTAACCTATTTTCCTATTAATTTATGAATTTGAGAAAATGTGAAAACCAAGAAATGGGGGTTGGGCTTTTGAACAAGCCACGTGAGTTTTTGTGTTATGCGAAATAATAACAAGATTGGTTTAGGGTCTTTTCAGCTAATAAAACCCGATTGTATAATGTATGAGAAATACATTGTGCATTTAATGACTTGACCCTAGTGTGTTGGGTGTTGACGAGAGGAACCATGTTTGGGTGGAACTCGTGTTGGAGTTTTGAAAATAATGAAATGCGTGAACTGATTCGGGATCCGCGGGATCCGCTGATCATAATTATGGGCTAGTCTAGCTCCTCGATGCAAGACCGAAAAACTATGCAGATTAGGTGACCTATACATGGGCTAATAACCGAGAAGGCATTGGTCGTGGCGGATTATATAACACACCGTTACTTAGCGGGCCTCACATGGTCCAGTCAGTAGTAGCACGGCATGGGTCAATAGGCTCATCCGGCGTCAGTTTTTTGGATTTGAATCAATAATTGGGGCAAATATGTGTCCCACGGTGAAAGGCAGTGAAGAATTGCATAATTAGGACAAATGCTTGTCCCACAGTGAAAGACCGTGAATTGTTTGGGTTTACAAAACCTTGGTTAAATGGTTGAGAATAAGTGAAGGGATGGGAGTTTTAGAAATTGAGGTTACATAGAATGAAATTGGAAATATAAGCATCTCAAGTTGTTTAGAAGTGATTAAAAGTGATGTTTCGATTTCAAAAATGAAAATCGGGTTATGTGAATGGAAATTGGTTTGAAAATGGAAGTAGTTTTGGAATAAAACTCTTGTTGTGCATTTCACATAACCATCCTCGCATGTCATTCATTTGGTCATCCTTATTCTATTTTCTACGAGTCTTGCCTTATGTTGTTTAAACACATTTCAGGTGATGGCAAAAGAAAAGCTGCACGATGAGGGGTACAGTTTTTGAGACCTTTTGTGTAATTTTGATAGAATTGCATGTTCTTTTGTAGAATCTTTTGAGGATTAGAATTGTATATGTAATTCCTTTTGGATACATTGGACGAATGAATTTTGGTTTGGAGTAACTCATTTTGTAAGGCCCTACGACTGTGTTCTTATGACTCGTATGCATGTGAAATCGTCGGGTTCTTTTTTCGGGTTAATTCTTTGGTGTTCGTATGAAATTTTTTGGTGTAGAATTGTGGTTTTCAAGTTCTGAGAAGTTGAAAATTATTTCAATGTTAAATGTAAGTTTTAACTTCAAGTTTTTTAGCCTATGAAAACTATGTTCAAAGTACGAGAAAATTTGGTGTTTTCCCAACACTTAAAAAAATTTTGTTAGAATTTTGGGCAGTTTGCTCTCGGGTGCCTCACTGCACAAGCGATGGGGAGTTCACTCGAGGTGACTTCATTGGGTGGCATACTTTTGAAAACTTGTTTTAAAACAAAAGTTTATTGAGTATCTTTTTGGCATCCTTTACACCATAAAAGGGTATATTTTGGGGGTTTGTTTTATAGCTAAAAACTCTCTTTTACTTCAATTTCGATGGAGAAAAAGAAATGTTTGATTTCGATTTCAATCCATGTTTAGTTTTGGTTGATCTTTCGACTCGGTTGATTTAAAATCTTTAACTCAGGTTTATTTACCTTTATATCGTGGGGTTTTATTGTTATAATTTCGGCGTGTGACACCCACCCACTCTGTGACGGCCCTCTTTTTGGACACATCATTTAAAAGACTATTTCTTTAATTACGTGTAAAAATAGCATATATATATATATATTTAAAAGCATAAACTATCCATTTCACTTATAAGTAATTAACTTGATTTAAAAGAATAAGTCAAAAGGAGGGAGACTTTAATACATCAGAAGAGAATTTTCAACATTACGAAAAAAGTGCATCAGAGTCGCAGAATTAAAATATTACATTTCTAACTAAGTTTGGAATTCTTCGGTGGTTTCTTCTCCTGCGTCGAGAAGAGTCTAGTGCTCCTCCTCCTAGATCGGGATTGCCTTCTCGTACACTCCTTCTTCACCTGGGCATTAGAATGCCATGAGCTATGAGCTCAGAGTAACAATTATAACCCAACAAACCTTCTCATAAAACACCAATACCCAACAATATACATACAAAAGATACACAAAGATATACATTTTTCAACGCAAGGGATCAACCTAACTCACTATGTTCTCATTGTCTATACTAGTAAAGTTCTCGTTCTCAACTATACTGATAGTTGCAAGGATTCACCTAAAACCACTATGTTCTCGTTGTTCACACTATCTCATTCTCGTTCTCAACTATACACTAATAGTTTCACAGGCTCAACCTAAAATCTTTATGTTCTCGTTGTTCCCAATATCAAAAGTTCATGATCTCAAAGAATAGTTTCTCCCTCGGTTCTCACCCGATAACCTAAACCCAAACCCAAAGGTTGCACAATGCCGCGTTAACTCTAACGGGCCTCACCACCATGATACCATACATCCTCATACACGATGTTCCCATACACCTTGGCCCCCCACACATCATCCTTTCTGATTAGTAAACTCATACTATGTACACTCGTACACGGCTAAGGTTCAGTAAACTTATACTGGCCTAATAGCCATGATGTGCGGTTCACCGATAGTAAACTCATGCTTGTACACTCGTACATAGCTAAAATCCAGTAAACTCATCCTTTGATCAAGATAACGCACGGCTCATGACGTTATGGATCCTTCCTCATTTCCATATCACAATACGTAACTCTCCCCATGTCAAAATCCCAAGTTTGTTTTAAAGAATAAAGTCCGTTCGTTGTTCATTGTTCGATTCCCTATACGTGTACTAGGTTCACTACTCATACTTCCTTCACAATATGTCTAAATACTTCTAAACATGCTTTTATTACCATAATAACATCAAAAAGTCTCATTCATGGCAAGATATAAACATAACACAAACATTCATACACTTAAGCATCACTAATCAACTCTCTAAAAATTTAGCATCTTAGGTACTGTTTGTAAAATTCATTACCACACTTAGAGATATTTGTTTGTCATGATATTTTATAAGGTGATAGATATACAAGTTTAGAACATTTCATATGTAGACCACCAAGGTAGAAGGTGTCTCTAAACAGGGGCAAACATTTCGTTGAAGATAAGAGGTACAAAAACGATACTGTTTGGTAAAATCGAGTTTTAGGAAAATTATCTCTTCAAATCACTCCAAATAAATTTTATATGAAACATAACTCAAACATCTAGCTTTGGACATAAATCTTGACCTTAGGAGAGTTTTCTAGAAATTTCTAAAAATCAATAAAGTGGATTGTTTTTCTACTCTTTTCGCGTTAAAGGGTAAAAATTATGTTTAGGGAACTTAGACTTCATTTTGGGTTCTACCAAAAATCACACATGCTAAATATAACCTCTTGAAGCTATAGTAAAAACAGGTTTTGAAGAAGACCTTGTTTGGTTCACCAAAGAAATTTGGGTAAGTGGAAGAAAAGGGCTTTTTTTTTTTAGTTTTTCTTTGGTAAACTTGTTCCTATTCTTGTTTAACTTATTTTTTGAGTCCACATATGTTATTTAAAGTCTAAAAATAGTATATTTCAGATGTTCAAATATTCACATATCACTCTTAATCAACCCATAGAATGAAAAAAAAATACAAGGCGTCATTCCATGCATAACTACAACGCTATCTCTTATTCGATTCTTTTAAAACCTTCTTGTTTCTAATCTTATTTATAGCTACTTAGATCATGTTATTTGTTGTAGAGAGGGGTTAGAATAGAAGGTTAAGATGAGTTGTAGGAGTTCTTACCTGAACATCTTAATCAAATGAAGATAGGACTTAAGCTTTAGCTTCAAATCTTTTTTCTTCTTTTTCTTCCTTCTTTTTCTTCTTTCGTGGAGACATTCTCTCTCTAAAACTTTCCCTCCTGGCCAAAAATTATAGGGGAGAAAGGGAGGATTTGGTCTCATATTTATAGATTTGAGGAAGGACTTGAGGTGTAATTACCTAGGATTTGCTTGGTAATTAATTATAATAGGTTTAGGGACTGTTTCTTAATTATAGGCTAGTAGAGAGGTGTGTTGTCACTTGACTAATGATGATGGGTTGGGAAGATTTTAGTTGATTAAAACTCTTTCAACTAAAATTACATAGAAAAGTATCCAAGACACCCGAGAAGATATTTTGACACAAAAGGTGACTATTGTATAAGTCTTGTTTAATTTCTAGAGTTTAGAATTTATTTTAAAATTAATTTCATAGAATATAAAAATATTAGAACTATTCGATTCAGCTCCATTTATACTGAAAAATTTCAAATGCAGTATAAGTTTGCATGTTCCCAATGCAAATCTACCCACAATACAAAAAGTTAACTTTTTGTTCTTTTTTTGCACACCACCCAAGGTGGCTTGCCACTTGGGGTTCCCCCACTTTTTTTTTATTAAAAGATTTTGAAATTAATAATTTTTGAGTTTTAAAAATTTGGGTTAAAAAAAATAAATTTGGGCTTTTCTGTTATTTTTTAGTTGGGTTCAACCCATGAGCTTTCTTTTTATTATTTTTTGGCTTAACTTGCTAATTGGGCCATAATTATAAGTTGGGCCATAATCTTTTCTGGAGCCTCCATTCTAGCTTTTGGACTTTGTTGAAGTTTTGGGTTTAGTTGGAGTTTTTTTTCCTCAACTCCTGTTGGGCCTAGGGTTAGACTTCCCTCGGTTATCTTTTGGGCCTTCGGTGACTTTTTGGGTTAATCCTGGATTAGTGTTGGGCTTACTTTAAGTTAGAGGTACAATCTCTACGAAATCGAGTTGTTCTATCTCGAGATAGAGTTTCTGGTATACTTGTGACCTTGAGAACTACTGTTAGGGTTTGACGAGTTTTCGATTTACGTTGAGAATTCACTATTAGAGTTCTAATCTTGTGTTTAAAACTACGGGACCTTACATCCTACCCCCCTTAAACAAAATTTCGTCCCCAAAATTAAAGACGTACCTTCATTTTCAAACAGTTGAGGATGATTTATGCAGATGGTATCTTCTCTTTCCCACGTTGATTCTTCGACTCCTCAGTGTCGCCAAAGAACTCGTACTAATACAGTAGTCTTTCCATGTAAGTTATTCTCCCATATATCCAGAATCTTTACTGGCATTTCTTCGAATGAAATATCATCGTCTATCTTGAGTTCCTTATTGTCCAAGATGTGAGTTGGGTGCACCATGTACTTTCTTAGAAGTGATACATGAAAAACATTATGCACTCAGTTGAGCTGCGATGGTAGTGCTAGCTGGTAGGCTACTTCTCCAATCCTTTGGAATATTTCAAATGGTCCTATATAGTGGTCTTGTTCTTCGATTTGCATAACTCTGTTGTCAGCTTTGCACCGTTATTAATCTTTCCTGGATGAGTTGCACCTTCTTTATTATTTCTTGCACGATTTCTGGTCCAAAAAGATTGGCTTCTCCAATGTCTGTCCAGCAATGGGTGAACGACATGGTCGACCATAGAGTGCTTCATAGGGTGCCATGTAGATACTCACTTGATAACTGTTGTTCTAAGCAAACTTTACCAACGGTAGATGATTTTCCTACTTGCCCTTGAAATCCATGACATAGGCTCGTAACATAACCTCTAAGATTTAGATCGTACATTCTGATTGTCTGTTAGTTTGTGAATGGAAGGCGGTATTGAAACATAGGTTGGTGCCCAGAGATTTCTGTAAGCATCCCCAGAATTGTGAGGTGAATCAGGGATCGCGATCTAATATGATTGAAATAGGTACTATGTGTAGTCGTACGATCTCCTAAATGTACTATCTGCTTAGGGAGTCGAGGGTGGCTGTCATTCTTATTGGTAGAAAATGTGTAGACTTTGTTAATCTGTCCACCACGACCCAGATAGCATCGTATCCATGTTAGAATCTTGGATATTCGGTGATGAAGTCTATGATTATATGTTCCCACTTCCATACTGGTATGGGTAAAGGTTGTAATCTCCCTCCTAGTCTTTGGTGCTCTGCTTTGACCTGTTGACAGGTGAGACATCTTGCTACAAAAGAAGCAACATCCTTCTTCATTTTGCCCCACCAATATTGATGCTTGAGATCCTAGTACATCTTGTTCCTCCCTGGATGTACGATGAAGTTGGATTGATGGAAATATTTGAGAATAGCTCCTCGTAGATCTTCAATGTCTTATACAAACATTCGTTCTGACAATCGTAGACTTTCATCTAAATGAATGGTCTAGTTAGTCGGTTTGTTGTTTCCAGTGTATTGTGTCTTAGGATAAATCATCTCTTAATTTGTGGCTTGAGCTTTTAGGATTTTGCTGAGTAATATAGGTGTGGCTATGACAGCAAATAGACATGCTCCTTCGTCGCTCGCTATTGGTTTTAGATGGAATTCTTTTAAAGCATCCATCATTTTCCATTCCTCAACGCTAGGCTGGGTACTAGAGTGTTAGACTTTTGACTGAGGTCATCTGCCACGACATTTGATTTTCCTGGATGATACGATAAGGTAAAATGTTAGTCTTCTAGGTATTCTATCCAACGCCTTTGTTGCATATTCAACTCTTTTTGAGTGACCAGGTGCTTGAGGCTTTCATGATCGATGAAGACTTTGAATTCTTCTCCGTATAGGTAGTGTCGCCATTACTTAAAGGAAAAAACTACATATGCCAATTCTAAGTCGTGCGTAGGGTAACTCCTGTCATGATTCTTTAACTGCTTGGAACCGTAGGCTACGACCTTTCCTTTTTCCATTAACACGCATCCAAGGCCTTCCTTCGAAGCATCGCAGTAAATAGTGTACCCTTCATCTCTCTCAGGAATGATTAAGATAAGGGGAGTTGTCAATCTTTTCTTAAGTTCTTAGAATGAATTCTCGCACTTTTCTGTCCATAAATACTTTACTTCTCTTTTGGGTCAGATGGGTCATAGGTTTTGCCATTAAAAAAAAATCTTGGATAAATCTTCTGTAGTATTCGGCTAGACCCAGAAAACTTCTGATTTCAAATACTGACTTGGGTTGCTTCCATCCTAATACGGCTTCAACTTTGGTTGGGTCTACTGCCACTCCGTTTTCAGAGACCATGTGTCCTAAAAATTTCACTTCCTTCAACCAAAACTCGCATTTGCTAGCCTTTCTATACAACTAATTCTCCCGTAGGGCTTGTAAGGCAATTCTTAGATGTCGTTCATGTTCTTCTTCAGACGGGGAGTATATTAGGATGTCATCAATAAAGACAACTACGAACAGATCGAGGTAGGGTGTGAAGATTTTGTTCATCAGGCTCATGAATACCGTAGGTGCATTGATTAAACCAAAAGACATTATTAAGAATTTATAATGACCATAATGAGTGCGAAAATCCGTCTTCTGAATATCCTCATCCTTGACCCCTAATTGGTGATACTGAGATTATAAATTAATCTTTGAAAAAAATCTCAAACGTCTTAGTTGATCAAATAGGTCATCAATCCTTAGGAGCAGATATCAGTTCTTGATCGTGAGTTGGTTGAGTCGACGATAGTCTATACACATCCTCAAAGATCTATCCATCTTCTTAACAAACAAAGCTGGTGCTCCCTATGGAAAAGTACTCGGTTAGATAAAGACTTTCTCTTGAAGTTCCTCTAATTGTGTCTTTAGTTCCTTTAGTTCGGCTGGTGCCATTCTATGGGGTGGCATAGAGATTGGAGTAGTCTCCGATTATAAATCGATGGTGAAATCTACATCTCTTCATGGGGGTAAGCTAGGTAATTCAGCTGGGAATACATCGAAAATTCATAAACTACTCTTACTAGTTCTATTTTGAGCTAAATCTCCCCATTCAGAGTCAAATCCACTAGCCAGCTATCCTTAACCTTTTGCTGAGGTCTCGAAAAGTCTTCTTGGAGAATAACCCAAGATCTATACCCCTTAAACAAAAATCGTGTCCCGTTTAAGGTAAATGCAGTGATTTTCTTAAGCTAGCAATCTATGATAGCTCGATGGCTAGATAGCCATTCCATACCGAGTATGATATCAAAATTAGTCATCTTGATAACTCTGAGGTTGCATGTTAGATGGAGACCCAAGATTTTGATGTCGCAAGATTAGCAGACAAGTCCTCCCAATGGTGTGCTACACTCATTACATATTTCAAGGGTTTGTGTTCTAAACATAATGCAGTAGCATAGGCAATAGATATAAAAGAATGCAAAGCACCATAATCAAATAAGATTTGTACCCAAGAATTTCAAAGTATGAGGGTACCTTGAATGATTGCAGGGTCATAGCCTTTCTCCTCTTGAATTGCAAAGACTTTAGGAGCTGTGGGCATCCTAGTTATATAGAAGCCTCTTGCTTTTCTAGGCTTGGGTTGATAGATAGGTTCTGTTCCATTGACCGGGGCTTGTGAGTTGTTGCTTGAGGGTGCATTGGGGTTAGCTGATGTCCATAAAGGACTGTCGCAGATTAGGTGTCCTTCTTTTCTGCACTTGTAGCATTTCCCATTCATGACAATACTTCTTGTTTTAAACTTTTGTGAGGGTTGAGAATAGGGCTTTTAGACAATTACTCCTTTACCGTTCCGGAGTGGTCCCTTTTGAGTTGGTCCTTCCTTCCTATTCTGATCCTAAATTCTTATAGAGTCATTTAGCTCTCTTTCTGTTACTAGGGCTATTTTAACTACTTGTCCATATGTGGTTAGCTACATGATAGTCACTTTTCCTCTTAGTGCGACCTCTAATCCCCATTCTAATTTCCTTACTCTTGAAATTTCATCAAGGGTTTTGGTTGGTGCACAACAACTAAGTTCATCGAACTGGTTGGCATATTGAGTCACTGATAATTTTTCTTGCCTTAGACTCGGAAATTATTGAACCATATCTTCCTTGGAGGTGGTAGGAAAATATTTCTCAAGAAAAAGTTCTTCGAAATGGGCCCAAGTGAGGGTCATTACATCCATAGTGGTTCAGGTCATCTCCCACCAGTAATCAGCTTCACTTTCCAACTGATACGTTGCTAGTGCAATCTTATCGCCATCGTGTTCAAGATTCATGATATCCATCGCCTTGTTGATTTGTCTCAGCCATCCTTCGACTGGACGTGGGGTGGTGTCTCCATTGAATATGGGAGGCCTCTATCTCCAAAATTTAGACAATATCCAGGCTCGGTCATGAAGGACTCGTGGTGGGTGGGGATTCATGTTGGTTGCCAATATTCTCAGTGCTTAAGCTAGTTCTCCTAATCTATGGTCTTGGCTATTTTCGTAGTGAGGTGGGTCTTGATTAAGGAATTTGAGCGTTTTAGGTTGGATCCCTCGTCCTCTACCTTTACCTCTTTGTCCAGATATTTCTACAATAAAAGAAAATAGGAACTTCACTTTCTTTTTTTGTTTGTTTAAGTTTGAGTTTCTTAGGTGCACAAGTCATTGGGGTTTGCACAATCAACTTAAAAACAAGGAACACACCATGTAACACAAAGGCATTTCATTTAGATTTAATAGCATAATGGTTACAAGCTTAGGGTTACTCTAATGATACAAATCACCGAGTGTTACTAAGTAAACGGGAATCTTAAAACTCTAGTGATACTAATCACTAAGTACTGCAACAAAAGGAAACAACATGAAAGATACATCATGATAAGGTTCAATTAAATAGATGGGGGTAGAACCATCGAACTATGTTTTCATCCTCCCAGCGTGCTTCTTGAATTTGGTAACATTTCCATTGGACTTCTATGCAACGTTGTGCGAAGGGTCCCCTGCAGGCTTCATTTGTGTTGGCAATGGGCATTTCTTTTTAAGTGTCTATGTTGTCGAAGTTTAAATTGGGGTCACATGGGGTTATGATCCTTCTCACGTCTCGAGGTGGTTGGATCCGTAGCCATCTTGTGCTAATAGAGTTCCCTAATCTGTTGCCAAATTTGCATGGTACATACACACGGTAGTTTTGTTCGTTGAGCCTTTCTAGTACAGTTATTGGGCCTAAGAAACGAGGAAAAGTTTCATCCCTTCTCCATGTACATTGAACTTCTGGAAACATTCAGGCGTAGACTAGCGATTCAATTTGAAAATCTCGACGCCATCCTTGAAGGCTACGATATACTTCAGTATTTGTAGTCTCATCCTCGTCAAATTCTAGTGGTGGTGCCTCAATTGAATCGAACTCAAAGTAGCTTTCTTCTTCCGAGTCTGTGTCTTCCTCGGGGTCGTAGTTCCATTTGTCATCCATAGAATAGATGTTGCCATAAGGCATAAATGGGGTGGCTCAAATAAGATTTAAGGTGAAAATACCTTAAAAGATCTCTTATTCTTATACTTTCTTTATTATTTTAAAAAAATGTGATACGATATAGTTATAAATAACAAGAAAAATACACACAACTCACACAGTAGAACATAGGTCTACCCATTACCCAGGTTACTAGGGTTTCATATTCCTAAGCTTTGATACCAAGCTGTGACGGTGTAGACACCCCAATTTAACCCCGTCAAATCTTACACTTATCCAGTTGAGTCCAATGATGAAAACCAAATGGGAATGATGACTCCGTACAACCATCGGGAAGCAATCTAAATCTAGTATTTTGTAAAACCAAACTATATGATCACATATTTTGGATTTTGAGGCCGCAACCTTTTGAACCTTGCGACCAGGTTGTTCACTAACCCAAGTAATTCAACTGCAACCTTTTGAACCTCGCGACCGTTTGGTTGATTGTTGTGACCACCATATGAATCTCTTAAAATTCCTAAATTTTGTCACGTCGTCACTTTTATCCTCACGATCGCAAACTTTGAAGGTGGCGACCGCAATCTTTGTGAGCCTAATCCGAGCATCGAACATGGCAACACCTCATTGGCTGGCATACTCTATATAAACATACCTTTGGTACAAATTCAGGGGACTTTTGGCGGACGTCAACATACTACTACTTTATCGAGTATAATTCTTAGTGCGTTGGTACTCTGCCCTATTCTCAACTCACACCAACTCATAGTACCGCTCAAGTTTGATTTATATTCGGGAATTAGATTGCTACTCGAGGATCAAGCCGAAGATTTTGTGTTCCACAACTCGAGGGCTCCTCTGGATAGTTGCGTTTTAGGTATTCCGTTGGAACCCTGACATTTCTCTCCTTACATTTTCTACCCCCGCAGGGAGGTTGGGTTTTGAAATTGAATATTAATTACTTAAATACATGCTTTACCTTTAATGTTTCCATCATTAGGTTTAATACTCGCATGTTTAATTGACAATTTTGATTACTAGGACCGTGAGCATGATTGTTCTTTAATTTTGGTATCACTAGATTTAATTGCTTTAACTAGTTATTTTGGAGTTATTGAATCAAGAGCATGCTTAATTTTAGAGAATTTGATCAACTTCCATTATAGTTTAATTACAATTGTCACAATTATGTTTTGTTTATGATACACATTAGCACCCTAACACGCTGTCCATTAAAATTTAGCAAAACAGTGCCTAAAAACCCTATGGTCGCAACATTTATTGTTACGGTCATAACACTGTGGCACTAGCATCCTCATGGTCACAACATTCAATGTTGCACCTATGCACTTTCAATTCATATTCTTCGCGATCGCAACATAATTATATTATGGCTGCATACTTTTGTTATTTCTAGTATCTTAATTCTGTTCTAGTTGTTCAATTATGCTTTTACAGTGTTCTGTTCAGTAAGTGATTTGTAATATTAATCAACATGTTTAAAACTTAGAACTCCTTAGGTTTACTTCTCCTTTGTTTGAGTCCATGTTATGCTTAGTTTAATATTGACATGATTAGGATTTGTTAGTTTCACAAAAATAATTTAATGCTTTGTATCACATGCTGTTCGCTTCATGTATCATTTAGCTAGAATTTGCATGCCTTAGGATTTAAGATTTTCTTTTATTCTTTGTTTGGCATTCTATATACCTATCCTATGTATTTTCATTATTTAATTTTGAATGTTCTCTCTTTACCCCTATTTTCTATATTTGTATGCATTTGAGAAACAAAATTAAAGAACCAATGATGATTAGTAGAGGCCAACACCTTCCTCGATTCTTACCTTAGCTCCCGAACTCTTGTTTTCTCTAGTTAACGTTTTTAAAGATCAGTGGCCCATTTTTGTTTTTCTTGATTTTTCTCAAAAACCAAGTGGCTACTCCATTTTTCAACAAACAATGGTTTTCGAGAAATTTTGATTTTTAAGGTGTTAAAAGATTTTTAAATTAACTATTGAATTTCCTATTTTTGTTTTGAAATAAATCCTAAATCCCAGCGCCACAGTATTTTCTGGTGACTCCGCTGGGAATTGGTTTACAAAATCAAATAAGATGGCTAGACTCGAAAACAACATTAGTTCTTAATATGATTTTCTTATTTGCATTCTCGCACATATCCACATTGTTCTCAGCCTCTTGCTTGGTTGACCCGATGCCTCGGTTAGTTTACTATCTCAGGGCGATGTCGGGAAGACGGGCAAGTCTTTTGGCTGCACGTTTATACAAGTGCGATAAAACAATTATTGTGTACCATTTGACTATGTCCTATACCACACCACGCATATGAGGTTTATTCTTAACAATATTCAGAAGGTATCTAGAGTGATTGGCGAAACTGGACTTTTTTTGCATATAATAGCTTAGAACCTTCCCATTAGGTGCTTAATCGATAGGATTAAATGTTTTCGTTGAATTGTATGTTTTGTTTGCATTTGGTAGGATCATTTATTTGTTTGCTTGGTTCAGCATAGTTTCGCCATCGGGGCTCTACCAGTATTTATCTTCAATTTTTGTTCGCTTTAGAATAGTTTTCCTCTTGGGTTTTCGCCCAGGTTTTTGGTTTTAGCCTTAGCCTGTTTTAAGAGTTCAGTTCCCTTTTCGAGGGTTTACCTGTGTTTTTGTTGTGGTCTCTATTTCTAGTTTAAGATAGCTTTCTCTCTCCTAGGGGGCTTTACTTGAGGTGTCGATTTTGTGCTTGTAGTGTTGTTTAGGTTTGTTTCCTTTCTTGAACTTCTATCCATATTTTGGCTTAGGTTTTTCTTCAGGTTAGATCTGTTTTCCTTTGGGAGTGCTGTCCAATTTTTTTCGTAAAATCTTTGGTTATACCTTTATCTCGGTGATCCTTTGTTTAGCGTTAGCATGGAAATCCTAAAGGGTGATCTTAGCAAAAGTTAGGGCAACATAAAAGGAGAGTGTTAATACCCAAGAGTATACCAAGCTCGAACCACGTTAGGGCCTGACTTCACTTTCTTAGGATACATAGGTAGCTTCATTCAAGAAATCCGGCCACTTTATTTGTTTTAGCCACCTTTAAATCAAAGGAAAGATTAATGCAATTTTGTCTTTAAATTTTGGTAATAAAGTCATTCACATTACAAAAATAAAAAAAACTTAAGATAATTGCGAACCTTTTATAAAAGTGGAATACTTCATTTCAGCATCTGTTAGAGGGTTTGAAAAATAAGGCGGGCGCGCAAGTCCCAAACTCTAAAAAAAAAAAAGAAAGCTATGAAATCTTAAAAGCAAAGCAAGTGCCTCAAATCTTCCTCTTCTTCGCTACCTGTTTTCCTTCTTCTTTGTTTTGTTTCTCTATCTGTGATCAGTTATGCCTTGTACTCCTCAGGGAGTTTCGAGCACTGCAGCTCCTACATCTCCATCAGTGAGCGAGATGTCCAAGCCTCCTGATACCTAGCCAGAAATAAGGCCTGAAGTGAAGATGAGTACAAGCGACCTCGAACACCGCAAGATATGATCTGACTATGACCGAACTGTCTCATGATCCTGTGTGGGTAATAAAAAGTGGACAGTCTCAAGCCAATCAACAGTATGTTGGGATGGTCCATAGTGGTCATGGTCATAGTAGAGATCTGCCACCAAAAGCACTGCCAAGTAATGTCTACTCCCATTAGAGAGGAAAGATACTGCCTCCTAGCCATCTTAGTGGTGCATGTCTGATAATAAGGATGATAGATGAGAGTCGCAGTATTGTACCTGTCTGTGGCTGGCTTCTGCGTGAGGTTTATCTTCTCCATCAGCCAAATCTGCAAGAGAGGTTAAAGGTGAAAATCGAGAGAAATCAGTAAAAAGGGAATAAAGTAAGAAGTAAAGCGAGAGAAAAAAATGAAAAAGGATGACCAATTACTAAGTTTTGTAAGAGTGGCCGACGAGGATTGATGAGATGGGCTGGGACGTGATGATGAGCCTTTGAAGGCCGAACCTGAACTGGATGAAGGGATAGAAGGGGGCCATGATGATGAGCCCTTAAAGCCCGAACCTGAAATGGATGAAGGGATAGAAGGGAGGCGTGATAATGAGCCCTTGAAACCCGAGCCTGAATTAGATAAAGGGGTAGAAGGGAGCTAGTGGAAAGACCAGAAGAGCGGCCTCGGACGACATCAAAGTATATGAAGGTGCAAGGATTTTGGACACTCATGGTCTACAAGATCGACATGAATGCACCTGTGATGGTTGAATTGGGATGAAACTGACCCCCTAGAGGATACAACAGGAGGGCCCTCGATAAAGGCCTGGGAGAAGTTGAACTGATCGTTGAAAACTCGTGCAAGAGGCAAGTGGGAGGTGAATAGTGTGTGGATGGACATAATGGAGCTGGTAAAAGCATGACAATCTCAATGCTCGTTGGCCTTCTTCCTCCTACTTCTTGGGATGCTTTGCTATTTGGGAAGAATATTTTAACTGATATGGTACCTTATTTTTAGAGATTTGCATCCTTTAGGGATTGTTTGTTTATGAGGATTGGGGAGTGGATGAATTAACCATCAAAGACTTGTGGAAAAAGCAAGTAGGAAGTGACTAATCTGTCGAGGGACAACACGTGGGCATCTCAAAAGGTTGGAAACGTTAAATGCAGGCTAATAAGGAATTACTAAAGAGGAAGAAAATTTACCTAAAGAAATAAAGGGTTGCTAGCAAAGGTGGTGGTCGCGCCTCGATGAAAAGCGTCCAAGCCAACAAGGTCTTAACAAGTACCATTAGAACAAAGTCCTTTCCCAACCACATCTGACCCGCAATGTCCACTAGTGAGCAACTAACACGTCCATCAAAAGGAACTAGGAGGTAATGGGTAAGAAGGTAGAAGCACAATGCATAACGGCGCCGTAACTGAAAGCTTATGTCACTGAGGTCGTCGGTAGGATGAAACCTCTCAATTATCCAAGGAATGTAGAGACAATCGTCAGACATCAAAAGAGAAGCCTCCATCTTGGATAAGTCACAGAGTTGTATTATCTGCTGCCGATTAGAAAGGAAGAAGGTTGGCACGATTACAGACTTTCTCGGGGTAATGTCCAAAATAGCAGCAAACGCCTCTATAGTGGGGCACAGTTCTTCAAAGCCGAAGCAAAAGACATCGGATTGTGGATCCCACAAGTGTGCGGCAGCCCTTAATAGTGGGTTGTCAATCTTAACAGCTATTAGGGAGAATAGAGAGTTGATACCGAATGAGGCAAAGTCAAGACGCTCGATATGTGAAAACTCTTCTATCCATGCAGAGAGAGAGAGCTATGGAAGGAAGCCATTGAAGTGAAAGTGACAGGAAATGGAGGGCCCCAGTTCATACTTGTAGGGTATGAAGAAACTGAATAATAGAAGGCTCGAAAAGGACCAAAGATGCTTGCGACCGCCACCTTGGAGTGCACGACCACAATATCTAAAGGACAACCACAACATCTAGTACATGGCTGCAACATTTTGAACCATGTGACCGTGTCCTTACCCTTGACATTCCTTGCGGCCACAAGGTCCTATCCTTACGATCGCAACCTCCAAAGGTTGCAGGTGTACTTCTTTTTGCACCCTTTTGTATCTTTAATACTTTGTGACTTCTTTTAAGAAAGACATTCATGTTATTTGTACAAAAAATATTCATTTGCTCAAGTTTAGACTATGATTTATATCGTTTAATCAAGACAATTCAAGATCTGAGGAAATAAAGTACAATCACATAAGTGAAAAAGTAAAAGGCTTGAATGGATATGAAAGTGTGGCAGGGGCACCCTAAGCGTCATCAAGTGAAACTAGGGCACGCAGGCTCGAAAAACCAAATATATCAAAAACTCCAGAATGTATCAGAAATATGAAATAAATAAAGTCATGGGGATGGGGAATCTCTCAACTCTCTCTAGTGCCTCTGATTGACTTGATAGGAGGAAGGCCTAGCATCTGAAGGGCGAGCCTCTCACAAGTTAAACTGCTCTTTTAGATCGTCGTCGTCATCACTGTCGCTGTCAGAAGAGGAAGATATGGCTCGGGAATGGCTCCGAGTAGACAAAATAGATCCTCGAGTAAAGCAAGCTCGAGAGGAAGCACGAGACCCACAACCTTGTGCTATCCCTGGAGTTGGAACCTGCGGCTGTGCTAGGCTAGAGACTGGAGCTAGTGGCTATCAAAAGGAGATAAAAATAAGTACGAGATATTGAAAAGACTAAGAGCTAAAAAAGATATAAGGTACTCACTATGGCCACTGGGGCAAAGGTAATGCCGACTGCTAGTATAGTAACATCTTGCTGGTGAATCAATACTCCCTGTCCTGACAGCAGAAGCATCATGCGATCTACCCATGCCTGATTAAACTATGAAAAAAGATGCAGTTTAAGTAAACTAAACAAAGGGGACAAAAAAAAGGTGAAATGGGTGTAAGAACAAACCTGAGTCATGTTGACTCTGAACTCCAGAGTCGGAGGAACTGGAACTGGAAGGGTAAAAGAGTGGCCCGCTATGTAAGTAGGGACGTCCCATGGAATCTCTGGACCCACCACTCCTCCTTCAGCCGGTCCAACACCAATAGCTCTAACTCCAGCACCAGCAGCTCTAACTTCAGCACCCGAATGTACCGCAAATGGGTATTAGATCCATGCCAGCCCTCTCCTCTGTCCCCTGCCAAACATCCCAATGAACCTATAAATGAAAGAAGGCAGAGTCAGATTAGTCAACAATGATCAGTGAATAGATCAGTGAACGAATCAGTGATAGATCAGTGAACAGAATAGTGAAAATAGCAACAATAATATGAACAAAACAGTAAATGGGAGATCAAAATTGTACTTGATCAGGAGTTAGCAGATCCAAAAATAGTTAGAATATGTCTAAGCTCTTTCCCCCGGGCTTCGTGCCCCTAAATCCCCTTGCTCACTAAGTTACGTGGGGAATGACTAGAGGATCCTTGTAGGAGTTCGCCAGGAGATGCATCCTAAGAAACTCGTAACTCAAGAGTTGTAAAAGAAAGGGTCGACAGAAGAACAAATAACAGATATGTGAATGAAAGAAAATGCAAAAAATGAAAATAATGGTTTACCTCCTAGATCATCCAGGATCCCGCCACACTCAGCTCCTGAGGGAGCCAGGTCACTACACTCATAGAGCCATACAAACTGATGAGAGCCACACCTCTCCAGTCATAAGAGGCCACTCGATCTAGATGGAATAAGGCTATTAGGTAATGCAGATGAACGATATTTTCCTTATTCGCAAACAAGGAGACACTGAACATTTATTGGAGAAAAGCCAGGGCAACCCACTCGTAGTGGCAAGGCTCTAAACAGTGGAAATGACGAAAGTGGGTATGGAACCAGGAGTACCTGACACGACCCTGGTCCATCTGGGTAGGAACAGTGCCGAAGAAGTAGGTGAGAGCCTTCGTGGACTGGGGAATGGTGGAGTCGAAAGGAGTAGGGTCATCGTCAACTCAAATGCCTGTGATCATGGAAAAGTTAAGCGGGGTCAAGGTGGCCTCGAACGTGGTGAAGGGGAAGGTGTTGGTGGTGTCCCACCACCTTTTTGCTAAAGTAGTCAACTAAACTCTGTCATTGCTGGTCTCACCCAGCAATGGCATAAATCGCACAAAATTGGAAGCATCAATGAAGGCTCGGCTAGGGGTTAAAAGAGCCGCATGCTACTCCAGTTCCTCACCTGAACCACCGAAGCCACAGATGTATCTCCCAGCCTGAAAAGGCAAAAAGAAGATGATTAGAAGATATAATAAAGTCGTTGGAATACAACATATGAAAAAGAGAATGAAGAGAGAAAAATACTCAAATCATAATGCGAAGCTTTGTCTAGGTTTTCCTAAGTCCAAATAGCGTTTTAAGTTTTCTTAAGCCCTAGTGAGCTAGGCACCCTAAGCCCTGGTGTGCCAGGAAATTTTTTTTTCAAACCCTAGGCTCGTGTGTGAGTGATGATCCTTAAGTTTTCTTAAGCCCTAGTGAGCTAAGCATCTTAAGCCTGGTGTACCAAGCAAATACTTTTTCAAACCTTAGGTTCATGTGTGAGTGATGATCCTTAGGTTCTCTTAAGCTCTAGTGAGCTAGGCACCCTAAGCCCTGGTGCGCCAGGTAAATATATTTTCAAACTCTAGGTTCTTGTGTGAGTGACGATCATTAGGTTCTCTTAAGCCCTAGTTAACTAGGAACTCTAAGCCCTGGTGCACCAGGCAAATCATTTTTCAAACCCTAAGTTCGTGTGTAAGTGACGATCCTTAGATTCTCTTAAGCTATAGTGAGCTAAGCACCCTTAGCCCTGGTGAGCAGGACAAATCCTTTTTCAAAGCCTATGTTCATGTGTGAGTGACGATCCTTAGGTTCTCTTAAGCCCTAGTGAGCTAGGCAGCCAAAGCCTTGGTGCACCAGGTAAATCTTTTTTCAAACCCTAGGTTCGTGTGTGAGTTACGATCCTTAGATTCTCTTAAGCCCTAGTGAGATAGGCACCCTAAGCCCTAGTGAGCCAGGCAAATCCTTTTTCGAACCCCAGGTTCGTGTGTGAGTGACGATTCTTAGGTTCACCCTAAGCCCTGGTGCGCCAGGCAAACCCAACCCTAGGTTCGTGTGTGTGTGATGATCCTTAGGTTCACCCTAAGCTCTGCTCCCCAGGCATCCTAAGCCCTGGTCCTCAAGCACCTGTATTTGTTTTCTAAAGTCCTGCTTCCCAGGCATCCTATGCCCTACTCCTTAGGCACCCTAAGACCTGCACCTATGCCACCTATATGTTCTCTAAAACCCTACTTCTCAAGCATCTATGTTTTAAAGCCCCATTTTTCGGGCACCTATGTTCTAAAGCCTAGCATCTAGGTGTTTGTCCCAAAATCTCCAGTTGCTCAGGTAATCTATTTAGTCCTCAGTCCAATGTCCAGGTTTGTTCTTTTAATATTAACAATATGTTTGAATTGCATTTTAAGCGCTTGTTAATGTTATTATAAGTGGTTACAATTTGTTATGAGTTCTTCAATCACATACAGCAAATCGCAAGTAACAGGGAAACCTAAACATGCATCTATGTTCAAATATAAAGCTAAAAGGCATGCTCTAATATTTCGAAAGAAAAGGAAAGAGGACTTACCGCATGATTATGGCGGGAGAGGTGGTCCAGTGGCTCACGGAAGAGAAGATCAGGAGCATTATCAACAACTAAAGGCTTGTATCTCCTCATCCCGCCGGGTCTCAAACGATGAGGAGCCCGAGCATAATGACGAGGGTCAAAAGGAGTGGGGATCCCCTCACAAGGATGGGGATCCAGGAAATTAGTAATCTCAGCATCGGTAGGTGCCTGCTCCGCTGCCGCCTAATTGCAGCTTCCTGGGCTGCAGCTGCCACCCGTGACGCCTTGTCCTAGTCCTCGGCAGCACGAAGCAAAGACCGCTCAGCCTCGGTCGCGAGTATGTCCATAGCTCCTATAGAAGTGGAAGGCTGAGGTGCGGTGATCCCACCAATAGGAACACAGGAGCAGGCACCTTCAATGGCGTTGAGAGAAGAGCTGTCAAAGGCGGAAGGACCTATCCGTGCCCCAAAGAAGTCATCACCATGGCCGTGGCCTGCCTTGTGGAGAAAATGAAGGAGATGCTTAGGAAGTGCAATGAAAAGTTTTGGGAACCTTGAATCTTGAGAGGGATTTAGAAAGAAGAGAAGCTAGAGAGAGAGAGAGGGTGTAAAGTGAGGCCGCCCCGCGCGTTTGGGGGGTCTTTAAGGCGCTTGGATGTTGCGACCGCAACATTCGGATGTTGCGACAGATTGGTTTATGAAGAGGTTATTCGCGACCGCAAGGTTCATTCAAAAAGATTCGAGCGACCGCACGCTGCTTCAACGGTCACATTGCGACCTTGTCTTTTGAACCCCACGACTGCCAAGTTTGAATGTTGCGGGCATATTTTTTTTTGTAATGATTGCGTTTCGGGGTTTTTGCTTATCTCTTAGGGCTTGTTTGGGTGTTTATTTTGGGATTTAAATTTAATTTTAAAGTATTTACTCGACTTTTTAATTATTTTTATCTCATGTTCTCGTCTCAAATTTCTACGTCTTGTCTTGATCTATTAATTTGTGATTTTTTCTCAATAAATTTAATTTTAAAGCTTTTACTCGACTTTTTAATTATTTTTATCTCGTGTTCTCGTCCCAAATTTCTATGTCTTGTTTCAACCTATTAATTTGTGATTTTTCTTTAATAAGTTTAATTTTAAAGTCATTACTCGACTTTTTAATTATTTTTATCCCGTGTTCTCATCCCAAATTTCTAAATCTTGTTTCGACCTATTTATTTGTGATTATTCCACGATAAATTTAATTTTAAAGTCTTTACTTAACTTTTAAATTATTTTTTATCCTATGTTCTCGTTCGAAAATTTTAAGTTTTGTCTTGACCTATTAATTTGTGATTTTTTTTTGATAAATTTAATTTTCAAATCTTTACTTGACTTTTTAATTATTTTTATCCCGTATTCTCGTCCCAAATTTTTAGGTCTTGTCTCGATTTATTAATTTATGATTTTGTCCCGATAAATTTAATTTTAAAGTCTTTACTCAACTTTTAAATTATTTTTTTTCCTCTGTTCTCGTCCCAAATTTTTAAGTCTTGTTTCGACCTATTAATTTGTGATTTTTTCCTGATAAATTTAATTTTAAAGTCTTTACTCGATTTTTAAATTATTTTTATCATGTGTTCTTGTTCCAAATTTTTAAGTATTATCTCGACCTATTAAATTGTGATTTTTTTTCAATAAATTTAATTTTAAAGTTTTTCCTCGACTTTCAAATTATTTTTATCTTGTGTTCTCGTCCCAAATTTTTAGATTTTGTCTCAACCTATTAATTTCTAATTTTTCTCAATAAATTTAATTTTAAAGTCTTTACTCGACTTTTTAATTATTTTTATCCCGCTTTAATTCTAAATTTTTAGGTGTTGTCTCGGCCTATTAATTCGCGTTACCTTCTCGTCTAACATAATTTCTAGGATCTTGACTCGATTCTTGTGATTATTTTATTTCTAGCTTAGTTCTTAGATCTTAACTCGATCTTTGATTTGTGTGGTTGCTTGTCCTCCTCTGGGTCCTGACTCGATTTTTAGGATATCTGTTGATCTTGTTAACATCTGTATCATATTTTTCATCTTGCATCTTTTGCATTTGCCATGGAACTACGTTTTGGTCTGATCCCTAGTAAAAGGGTACGTAGGCAGCTCGATAGAAATTCAGGCACGACCACCATCAACTGTATGCTTGTGAGTTTTGTAGCCTAAGATTGGTGGCTTGATCAAATGAATGTCTCTGGATCTTTAACATAACTCGTATCACGCGTTGCTGTACAAGTTGTGTTAAAGAGAGGTAACTATAGACACCCCAATTTGACCCTGCCAAATCTTAGGCTTATCCAGTTGAGTCTGGTGATGAAAACCAAGTGGAAATGATGACTCTGCATGATGATCGGGAAGTAATCCGAATCCAGTATTCCGTAAAACCAAACCACAAGATCACATCTTTTAGACTTTGAGGTCGCAACCATTTGAACCTTGTGACCTGGTTGTTCACTGGCCGAAGTAATTCAACCGTAACCTTTTGAACCTCATGACCGTTTGGTTGATTCTTAGGACCGCCATATGAATCTCTTGGAAACCCTAAATTTTGTCACAGTCTCAACCTTTATCGTCACGATCGCAACCTTTGAAGGTGGCGACTGCAAGCTTTGTGACCCCAGTTTGAGCATCGAATGTGGAAGCACCTCATTGGCTAGCATACTATATATAAACGTACCTTTGGTACGATTTCAAGGAACTTTTGGCTGACATCAACATACTACTACTTTATCGAGTACAATTCTCAATACACTGGTACTTTGTTGTATTCTCGACTTACACCTCAACTCATATTACTGCTCGAGTTTGATTTATATACAAGAATTAGATTGCTACTCGAGGATCGAGCCAAAGATTTTGTGTTCCACGACTAGAGGGCTCCTCTAAATAGTCACATTTTAGATATTTTGTTGGAACCCCGACATTTCTCTCTTCACATTTTCTACCCCTACGGGGAGGTCGGGTTTTGAATTTGAATATTAATTAATTAAATATATGCTTTACCTTTAATGTTGCCATCATTAGGTTTAATATTCGCATGTTTAATTGACAATTTTGATTACTAGGATCGCGAGCATGATTGTCCTTTAATTTTGGTATCACTAGATTTAATTGCTTTAACTATTAATTTTGGAGTTATTGAATCAAGAGCATGGTTAATTTTAGAGAATTTGGTCAACTTCCATTATAGTTTAATTACAATTGTCTCAATTATGTTTAGTTTATGATGCACATTAGCACCCAAACACACTATCCATTAAAATTTAGCAAAACAGTGCCTAAAAACCTTGTGGTCGCAACATTCATTGTCACGGTCATGACACTGTGGTACTAGCATCCTCATGGTCGCAATTTTCAATGTTGCACCCATGCACTTTCATTTCATATTCCTCGCAACCGCAACATATATATATTACGACCGCATACTTTTGTTATTTTCAATATCTTAATTCTGTTCTAGTTGTTCAATTATGCTTTTACAGTGTTCTGTTCAGTAAGTGATTTGTAATTTTAATCAGCATGTTTAAAACTTAGAACTCCTTAGGTTTACTTCTCCTTCGTTTGAATCCATGTTATGCTTAGTTTAATTTTGACAAGATTAAAATTTGTTAGTTTCACAAAAATGATTTAATGCTTTGTATATCATATGCGATTCTCTTCATGCATTATTTAGCTAGAATTTGCATGCCTTAGAATCTAGAACTATGCTATGTATTTTCATTATTTGATTTTGAATATTGTCTATCTGCCCCCATTTTCTATATTTGGATGCATTTGAGAAACAAAATTAAAGAACCAATGATGATTAGTAGAGGCCAACCTTACGATTGGGCAAATGGGTTGCCTAACACCTTCTCTGATTCGTACTTTAGCCCCCAAATCCTTGTTTTCGTTGGTTAAAGTTTTCAAAGATCAATGGCCTATTTTCTTCTTTCTTAGTTTTTCTCAAAAACCAAGTGGCGACTCTATTTTTCAATAAAAAGGATTTTCAAGACATTTTAGTTTTCAAAGTGTTTAAAGATTTTTAACTTAACTCTTGAATTCCCTATTTTTGTTTTGAAACAAATCCTAAATTCCAGCATCATAGACAGCCCATGTAACACCCTGATTCCCAAACGATAAAACTTCACGAATATCGAAACGAAGATGAGATTTTATTTGTGAAATAATTAACAAAATATGATGTTTTAAATCAAAAAGGGTACCCCCAAGCTTCTCTAACCAAAATCCTCCTTCCAAAACAAAACATAACTTTTTCACACAGTAGATGTCTGCTCGACCGGACCTTTTCCCGCTCGAGCGGGCGCTCTACCAGAGAGATTTTCAAGCCAAAAATTAGAAAATCTTTCCAAGTCTCAAAAATACACCCAAGAAATCTCATTTTTGAACTAGGGTTCGAACAAATAATATATTTGGGACAAAAAAATATATTTATGTGATAAAGAAATCACTCTTTCCACTCAAAATGAATCTAATAAAGCGTCAAAATCCATGGGCAAACACCCAAACATATGGAAACAAAAATCAACAACGAACCCAAGGTTTCTCTCATGGATCATACAACATGCATGCATTAAAATAAATGTCCCAAGGATTACAGTATAAGTTTTTTGTTCCTAAAACATTACACATACCAAAACATGGTTCAAACAAAAAGAAAAACTAAGAAAAGTCTTTCGCCACCTCCAGCTTCTTTAGATCATTCTGCATGATCATGTGTACCTGTAAAAGGTTTTCAAATCCCACACCATGAGCTAAGGCCCAATAGGAAACAAATTATCATGAAGTAAAAATAAAACATGCTATCACAAATATAATAAAAACATTTCAACTCATACGAGCCTCAAATATGGTTTTGTACTAACCATAATAGTTCACATGCAACACAACATCCTCACGGGTTCTCACCGTAGGACTAAAATTTTCCTCTCATTATGTAAATCTTTACAAGCTTTCACCGTAGGACGAATATTCACACCTCAGTATGCAAATCTTCACGGGCTTTCACCACATGACAAATATTCATCCCTCATTATGAAAATATTCACGGGCTTTCACCGCAGACGAGTGTTTACCCCTCAATATGCGCGAATTGATTAAGTTTGCATGCACATGACCATGTATAAACATCAAAAACATATATCGACGTTCAAAGAAGGCTTAACCCCAAGGGTTCAAACCTCCAAGATTAGGTTTTTGCAAACATTTACATAAATCCTTTAGATTTTTAAAACTGCACTTTTTGAAAACAACATGAACACATACGTCTCCCAAAGTTGTAATAAATCATAAAAGCACACAGCATGCTTTTTAGCCACCCAAACACGGCTTAAACACGAAATTAGATATTAAATGCATTTTAAAATGGTAAAAAGGCATAAAACACCACGTAGTACCCCTTTAAGACAAGATACTCTAGAATCCTACCTCGGTGAGTTAAAACTTGCAGCTTGGAACTCTAGCGAGAAATTAAAGTCACCAAAATGCGATTTCATTCGAATGAACGCGAAGCCCACAGCGAGGATATCGAGGATTGACTATCTGAACACCAAGATCCGAACCTGAACCAAGTCTAAAGCTAAAGAGACGGTAGAGATTTTGAGAGTTCTTGGTAGAGCGGGAGAAGAAAACTTACAAAATGTTTTTGGTTCAAAAACCAAGGCATAAGCTGTCTTATAAATATCTCACGTGCGGTTGTCCACTCAAGCGAACCTCCCACCACTCGAGCGGTTCCCCACCGACCCAACTGTCAAACATCTGTTCGCTTGAGCGAATAGAGATCCTCTCGAGCGGCCCCACTATCAGCCACCTGCCCGCTCGAGCGGCCATCACTAGGTGAAAACTCAAACAAAAGAAGTTAGACCAAACCCACACATGCACGACACATACAAAAATATGTTGTTCTATAACTATAAAAGCAATAACCAATACATCAAATAAACATTATGAAAATAAAATAGAATCGGGTCTTACAACTCTCCCCCCTTAAAGGAATTTTGCCCCCAAAATTCGTTATATGGTCACAAAGCAAACAACTTTGGATGTCTAGTACGAACTTTGGACTCAAGCTCCCACATCACTTCCTCAATTTTGTGATAAAGCCACAAAATCTTGACATAAGCAATGGTTCTCCCTCTCAACACTTGCACCTTCGTGTCCATGATCTTTACGGGTCGCTCCTCATAAGTAACATCCTCATCCACTCGTAACTTAACCCAATCCAACACATGTGACGGGTCAGGCTCATACTTTCAATGCATA
Source organism: Heliamphora exappendiculata (assembly GCA_034768845.1). Taxonomy (NCBI): domain Eukaryota; kingdom Viridiplantae; phylum Streptophyta; class Magnoliopsida; order Ericales; family Sarraceniaceae; genus Heliamphora; species Heliamphora exappendiculata. The sequence goes on along the minus strand of JAOTRH010018253.1, from coordinate 35,537 downwards.
AAAATATGAAACACGTTGTGCACGGATGTTAACTGAGGAGCGAAAGCCAAATGGTATGCCAGCTCTCCAATCCCCTCAAGGATCTCGAACAATCCAATAAAACGCGGTGATAGCTTCTCGCTATGGCCAAATCTCATCAAACCTCAGCATGACGAGACTTTTAGAAACACGTGATCCCCCACCTCAAACTCTAAAGGCCTTCTCCTCTAATCAGTGTTGTTCTTCTGACGACTCTGGACCATCATCAAATGTTGGTGAATTATCGAGATCTTCATCGTTGTTTCTCGTACCAAGTCGGGTCCCAAAATTGCTGCCTCTCCTCCCTCGATCCAACACACTAAAGATTTACACGACTTTCCATACAAAGCCTCAAAAGGTTCCATTCTAATATTAGACTAATAACTGTTATTATACGTAAACTCTGTCAATAGTAGGTGATCCTCCCAAGAATCCCAAAAATTAAGCGCATAAGCCCTCCACGTATCCTCCTAGATCTGTATAGTCTGCTCAGACTGATCATCTATCTACAGATGAAAAGCAGTGCTGAAAAGCAAACTCATTCCCATAGCCACCTGAAGACTCTGCTAAAAATACGATGTAAAGCATGGGTCTCAATCGAAAATAATAGACACAGGCACCCCATATAACCGAGCAATCTTGTTGACGTATAGCCTACTTAATTTGTTTACAGAGTCTTTCACCCAGATGGGAAGAAAATGAGCAGACTTCGTCAGTCTGTCGACCACGACCCAAACAGCGTCATGCCCTTTAGGCGATCTAGGAAGTCCAGATGCAGAGTCCATCATGACGTTCTTCCACTTCTACTCTGATATATACAACGTCTGAAGCAATCTTGCTGGCCTCTAATGTTTCTCTTTCACTTGCTAACAAGTGAGGCATCGAGTGACAAATAAAACCACATCCTTCTTCATTCCCTTTAACCAGAGCTGACGGCGCAGATCGTGATACATCTTGGTACCTCCCAGGTTTACTGCAAGACGAGAATGGTAAAAATCATGTAACACATTGCTCCGGCACGATTCTGGCACAAACCTTCTCCCAGAAAGCAGTAAACTCTAATTCGAACTCATAACTCATCATGTAGTGTCCTTCCCACTAGCAACACGATCCCATAGCATACGAGCTTCCTGATCCAGCTGCTGAGCCTCCAGAACACAGCCAACCAATGTATGCGATGAAACCACAGAGAACAATGTCATACCTATCTCTGTCTCTCTGAGACGCAAATTAAACTCGTTGATCTCCCCAAGCATGTCCCACTCCCACATTGCAACAAAAGCTAGCACACCACGAGGTCTCCTACTAAGAGCGTCGGCCACAACATTAACTTTCCGGGGATTATACTACATATCAAAATCATAGTCTTTCAGGAACTCCATCCACTGTCACTGGCATAGATTTAAGTCCTTCTAAGAAAATAAATATTTTAAACTCTTGTGATTGGAAAAAACCTCAAAATGCTCACCATAAAGATAGTGTGGCCATACCTTTAAGGTAAAAACCATGTCTGCTAACTCCAAATCATATGTTGGGTAATTCTGTTCATGAGTCTTCAACAGTCGAGATCAATAAGCTGTAACTTTATTCTCCTACATCAGGACACACCCTAAACCATCATGCGAAGCATCACAATAGACTATATAACCCAAACCTCATTCTGGAATAACTAACACTAGTGCAGTCGTCAACCTCTTCTTTAGTTCCTGAAATGCTATCTCACAAGCCTCACTCCATGTGAACTTGACTCCCTTCCGTGCAAGGTGAGTCATTGGCTGACAAGTTTAGAAAAATTCTTCACGAATCGTCAGTAATAGCTAGCCAAACCTAAAAAACTGCGGATCTCAAATACATTTTTTGGTTGTTCCTAATCCATCATTGCATCAGTCTTCAAAGAATCCACAAACACTCCATCGCTCGACACCATGTGTCCAAGAAACTTCACCTCGGACATCTAAAATTCACACTTCTCATATGCCTCAAAAGCTGTAAAGCAATACAGAGATGCTCTTCATGTGCCTCTCTCGAAGGTGAGTAGATAAGAATATCATCTGCAAACACAACCACAAAACTATCCAGATACGGGTAGAATATGTGGTTCATCAAGTCCATGAACATCATAGGAGCATTCGTCAGGCCGAACAGCATAACCAAAAACTCGTAGTGACCATAACGAGTTCGGAAGGCAGTCTTCGCTATGTTCTCATCCCTAATCCTCAATTGGTGATACCATGACCTCAAGTCAATGTTCGAAAAACAACTCGAACCCTTTAGTTGATCAAATAAATCATCAATTCTCGGCATAGGATACTTGTTTTTCACCGTTACTTGATTTAACTTCTGGTAGTCAATACACAACCTCAAGGACCCATCCTTCTTTTTAACAAATAAAGCTGGAGCTCCCCACGGTGACGCACTCAGATTTACAAATCCCTTATCTAGCAACTCCTGAAGTTGTACCTTGAGCTACCGCAACTCAACCAGTGCAAAATGAGAAGACGACATCGAAATAGGAGCGGCTACCGAAACAAGATAGATAGAAAGCTCTACCTCATGACTCGGTGGTAACTCAAATAGATCGTCTGGAAAGACATCTAGATAGTCACAAACCACGAGGGGAAACTCCCCTCAAACCCTAATCGCCTCATCCATCATGAGAGCAGAAAAGAGAAAACCCAGGTTTTCTTGGTTTCGCACAACACCAGGCATGGACACTAAACCCTCATCCTGATCGCCCACAAAACAAAAATAATTTCCTCTAGGCGTACGAATCGATACCCTCTATCGATCACAATCGATATAAGCATGATAGGTGGTCAGCTAATTCATCCCGAGGATGATGTCAAACAGGGTCACGTCGCGAATAATGAAATCAAACTCTAGATAATGGCCAACAACCTCTAACTCACAGGACATATAAACCTGTCCCAGCACCACATTCCCATCGACTAGGATCTTTACACACAATACATTGCCCTATGAGTCTATCTCTAACCCCAAAGCAGACGCAAAAGCAGAGAAAATAAAAGAATGCAATGCTCCCGTGTCGATAAGAACATTGGCCAATGATCTATACACTAAGATAGTACCCTTTGATCTCTGAGGTAGCAGCTACATTATCAGGCACGACTGGTGCCTTAGAGGAACTGGGATCTGTAAGGGCATACACTCGACCCTGTGGCGCTTTAGTCTATCCACCATAACCCAAGACTGTCGACTATCGTACTGACCGGGCTGAGGTAACCCCGTCTGTCACCCTAGAAGTCTGTACTGTTGGTTGCTACTGTCGATAAGTCTGTTGACCCTGAACGGGCTGAACAACTGGTGCACCTATCATGCTCGATATACTGCCTCCCTGAGGGCAGTTCCTATGAATGTGCCCAGGCTGACCACACCCATAATAAATTGGTAGCTCCCTCCCCTGCGACTGAACCGATACTGGACCCTAAGACTACCTTGGCTATGAGCAATCCATCGAATGATGCCCTGGCTACCTGCACCAGAAGCAGATGAACACCCTCTGCTCTGGCCTCCTAGATGAAGCCACTAAAAGTGCTGATGCAGAGAACTGTTGCCGTGACCCAGATAGATGAGAACTAGGGCCAAAGGACCTCTGCCTCTTGTTGGAGCGCCCACCTGACTATGCCTATGCTCTACTATGCAATGCCCTAACCTTTCTGGGTCTACCAGTTTCATTCAAAGTGCTATCAATCACAATTGTTGACTCTACCAACTCTATAAAAACGCGTAGCCTCAATCCTGCCACCCGCTCTCTGATCACAGGCCTCAAACCCTTCTCAAACCTCCTCGAATGTAGCTCCTCAATAGTCACCAATTCTTGTGCAAAGGAGGACAAACTGGTAAATTTGGCCTCGTACTGCACGATACTCATCGTCTCTTGAGTGAGAGAATATAACTCCTCTCTGTATATATCCCTTGAGGACGCAGAAAAGTATTTCTCTAGAAATACCCTCGTAAAAGCTGCCCACGTGCACTTTACGGTATTCTTGGCATATTTCCACCACTCGTGGGTGTCACTTCTTAGCTGGAATGTGGCAAAAGTAACTGTCAAGTCTTCCTCAACTATCTATAGTGTATCCAGAATTCGGGTCACAAGTTCCAACCATTCTGTAGCTACCGTGGGATCAGGAACCCCAGCAAAGGTAAGAGGGTGAAGACGCTAAAACTCTTGCATTGCAACAGTCGCTCTCGACCCGGGCACTCTCTCTCTCCCCCTAATAAGCTTAACTAGCTGATAAATGGAGCCTACCATCTCACGCAGCATCTGTTTTCCGTCTATCGATCTTTGGGGAGCATTTGTGTCCCTAGAATTATGGATTAGCATATCCCTTTGGCCCAAACCACGACCACGGCCTCGTTCTCTCTGCACAGACATAACTTCTCTATGAAAGGAATATAGAACATAAGATTCGGCACATCGTGTTATCACAAACATAAACTATATAACTATGCTAACATCTAGCCATTTCAGATCATGTAAATATATCTCACATACCGAAGAAAACATACAAGAGTGACACGTAAATTTGGGTAACCTACTTAGATTCCTCGCCAAAAAACACATCGGCCAAACTCATTTCTAACTTGGCTTCCAAGTTTGTCAATCTAAACACTTGGAGGCAAGACCAATCAATCCGAAGGTCCAACCCTTATGCTCACGTATACACAGAATTCACATACTCAACATGTTATCATACTCATGTTATTAAAACATTTAAACACATGTAATCAAGCATACGCAACCATCCTCACATGATGATGCGACCTCTTTCCACGGCTCTTAGGTAATTGAATCCAGAGCTCAGATACCAAGTTGTAATGCCCTGATTTCCAAATGATAAAATTCCACGAAAACCAAAACAAAGACAAGATTTAATTTGTAAAACAATTAACAAAATCTGTCATTTTAAATCAAAAAGGGTATCCCCAAGCTTCTCTAACCAAAAACCTCCTTTCGAAACAAAACACAACTTTTCCACATAGCAGATGTCCGCTCGAGCGGGCCCTCCACTGTCGAGCGGTGAGACAGCTGAGAGATTTTCAAGCCAAAAATAAAAAAATCTTTCCAAGTCTAAAAAATACACCCAAAAAAGAAGAAGAGGGTTTCAATTATTATTAAAAGAGAAAACTATACTATCATTTGAAAGATGAATATAAGAAAAAGAAGAAGAATATTAACTAGTATAAAAGAGCCTTTTGTGATTTTTGAGTTTAGCAAAATGGAAGAAAAGAAAAATAAAAGAAAGACTATGGAAAGCAAAGTAAAGCTAACATTAAAAGAAAAATAAGGTGGAACATTATATGGAAAATAAAGCTTAAAGGAAAGAAAACGAAATGCTATTAAAGAATATTATACTAATATTAAAAGAAAAGAAAAAGGAAATAGAAAATAAAAGTTAGTAAAGGAACATTAAATTAATGCTAGTGAAGGAACATTAAGCTAATATTAAAAAGAAAGAAAATAAAATAAAATGGAACATTAAAATAAAAATATAAATGTAAGTGCATTATTATAACAACAACGACATTGTTTAGTCGTATTGTTAAATTATGTTAGCACTATTTAATATATTTAATAAATTTAATGCAAGTAAACAAATAAACAAAACAAGTAAGCTAAATAAGCTAAAACTTGAATTCAAATATAAATGAAGCAACTATAAGTAATGCAGAAACATAATAAAGATAAAACAATCAAATTAACCCAATCACTCCAAAGAGGTAGAAAATGGAACTAAAAGGACAAGGGATCTAAGCAAAGTACCTGGATTGCTAAGGAATCCTTGAGTTGGGGAGTGGTGATGGCCAATTCTATCCTTGAGCGATAATCCAAGATAGAACTTCAGTATTTGGGGGTTTGGCTCTCGGTATTTTAGCAGGGTTTCGGCGTCGGGACTCGGATTGCTCGGCGACTCAACAGAGCTTCTCTCACTAAACTTCTCTATAAAATTCTCATCTGAAAACGTACGTTGGGGTACTGTATTTATAGAATTCTTTAACCAATGAGATGCTGCCACGTTTTGGGACATGTCAGGCCATTTGGAGTTGGCAGTTGCTAGGTTGGGAGATGGCGATCACCATGTTTGAAACGTTTCCACAAGGTTCTATTGACTGTCACTTAAATGCAAGTAGGCAGTCGCCACGTTGGAGGTGGCGGTCGCCACAATGAACATAGCGGTCGCCACATTGGGAATAACTTGCATAGCAAGTTATTAATGGTTCAACATAATTTTATTGGTTTGAAGGTTTTGATGATTGGGTTCAAATACCGAGCTTGGATCATTTTTCGATGATCGAGCTGAGGCACCATTCTAACTATTTTCATCATCGAATTCACCTAAGATTAAACGGTCAAATTGGGACGTCTACAGCAAGTCCTTTTCAAAAAAAGGAGAAGTTCATGTTGATTTATGGAACCTCGTTTGCGATGATGAGTTGATGGTTATTTGGTAGTGTTGTAGTAAATGTCTTGATTAGTTATGAGTTTATAAAAATTTGGTCATCTTGGAATTGATGTTTCGGTTACTCGCTTTTGGAGGAGATACGAGCTATATCATAAATGATCTTAAGATTCTAGTGAGAGTGCTGTTTGGACATGATTACAAAGAATTTGGGTTGGAAGACCCCTCATTATGTGGCTTATTGGAACCAATCTTTTTACCAGAGTTAAGAGTGTAGAAATCTCGTGTTTAAGGAGTTCTTCTACAAAAGTGTTTAAAGTAAAGTAGTTTATGAAATGACTGTCATCGCGTTGGTCTCAATGAGATTGAATGATAGCTTTGGTTGTGTGGTTGGCATGAATACGTTGAAGGACTGAGTAATTATATATAGGTGCCTAAAGAGCAAGGTGGTAGCATGTGAATTGTGTTGGTTGGTTTTTGTGCTTGACCTTAGGTGGCTTTGGCCAAGGCTTATTAACTCTTATTCTGTTGAGTGATTGTACTTCATTTTTAGTTCTGTTAGCTTTTTGAATTCTGTGACACCCTGTATCATGAAATAATTCCAAATAACATGAGAAATAACCACAGGATTTCCTATAACAAGTTATAAGTAAAAATTAAAGGAAGTCAATTCTTAAACAATTAATGGAAATAAATTCCATGAAATTCCCATAGGTTCTCAACCAAAATCAATATGACATCGAAACTCGTGATGAATCTGGGTGACCCAAAAATAAGCTTAAATTTTAATATTTATAACCTATGATGAATTTCTGGTATTTTTTTCCCTAAAATTGAATCTCGAACAACTGAAAAATTAAAACAGCGCACATTTTACCAGGAGAAAGAGACACTTGGCACAAGACTAGGATCCTATATGTAAAACCATCACCACATTTTCATATAATCCGTGCCACCTGCCTGTGAGACCTAGTTCGTTTTAATTTTCGTAATCTATATTTATGCGATGTGTTGATTATTATTTCAATCGTTATAGAAAAGCATGTTTCGATATGTTTTATGCGTATGTTGGCCTAGATATGCATATGGATTTCAGTCCCAGTCCTAACGGGCGTTGCAGCAGAAAGTTAGTGGGTTTTCTCGGCAGGACCGCTCGATCATTCTTTAGACCGCTCGAGTGGTCGGTCTACGTAAGTTATATATATGACAACTCATTGCTTGGATTTTTGAACCAAGCTTATTGAACAAGCTTCCATTTTTCTTCTCTCTCAAGAAAAACTTGATTCTCTACATTCTCTCTAGATTTGAGCGTGGCTCGAGCTTAGTTTTTTACATTCCAATAGTCAATCCTTGTTATCCTCACCGTGGGCTTCACATTTATCCGAATGGATTCTGGTTTTAACGACTTTGGTTTCTCTCCGGAGTGCAAAGCATTGAGTTTTTAACTTACTAGGTAGGATTCTAGATTATCGTGCTTTAAAAGGGTGATACATGTGATTATGTACATTTTTATCGTTTTAAAATGCTATACATGCCGAACTTTGTGTTTAAACCGTGTTTGGTGGGATAAAAAGCATGTTAGGCTTATGTATTGTTTATTACAAAGTTGGTGGACTTGGGTGTGTCTAAGGTTCTCGAGAAGGATGAGTTTTGAAAAGTGAAAATGTTATGACGCTGTTTACAAAAAATCGAGTTTGGATGTTTGGGGCTGAGCCTGGTTTTAAAATGACTCGGTTGAGATGTTGGTTAATCTTGATGGTTATATGGATGGTATAATGGTGTGCATTTAGATATTTGGTATATAGCTATGTGCGTGCTTATATCTGTTAAATCATGCCGAGCGTCTTGTGAAGAATTATGTATTGGGGTGAGTCGTGGTCCTACGGTGAAAGACCGTGAAGAACTATATATTAGGGCAAGTCATTTCCTATGATAAAAGGCCGTCGTTATCCTACGTTGAAAGGCCATGAAGAATTGTGTATTAGGGCAAACTGTTGTCCTACGGTGAAAGACCGTGAAGAGTTGCATATTATAGCAAGTATTTGTCCCGTAGTGAAAGACTACAAAGAATTGAATGATTTGGTTAGTACTATCCCAAGGTAAAATACCGTAAAAGAGTACGAGATGCATATGAATGTCGTTTCTTATGCGTATTATACTGTTGGATGTTATGGAAGTATATGAAAACTTGTGGTTTTAATGGAAGAAAACCATTTTTATACTCGTGTAGTTGAGTGATTCATATAAATCTTAATTACATGTTATGCTCTTAAATACATGTTACTCTGTTTCTATTGGGTTTCGACTCACGTTGTGAGATTTTGAAAACCTTAATTTTTCAGGTGATTTGGATCATGTGGCTTGATCTTGTGGAGCCGAGGTGGCGGTGGATAAGATCTTTATTTTATTGTTCGGTAGTTTATTACCGATTTTGTTATTGGATCATGTAATGAGGTGTAATACCTTATTTTTGAAAGTATGTTTTGTAAGCCTTGGGACGTTTATTTCAATGCATGTATGTTGTAAGATCCATGAGAGTAGCTTTTGGTTGGTTGTCGTTTTCCGTTATCGTTGGTTTTAACATTTTACTAAAATCATGTTCGATTGTTTTATGCTTTATTACAACATTTGTGCCTCGAGGAAGGATTTTTAGCCTTGTTTAGTAGGCGTTGTAGGCTTAGTTTTGCCTTGAAAACTTTTTGAAAATATTGGGAAAAGGTTTAAGTGTTGAAGAAGAAAAGTGGCATTTTTTAAAAATGGTCCAGAGCCAAACCGCTCGACGGACCACTTGAGCAGTTTATCGTGCAGTCTCTGCAAACATTCTATTTTTTTTTTGTGTTTGTTGGAAAACCAGTGTCCTTGCAAGGACCTCTTAACCGATCTTTTGACCGATCGATCGATCTCGGCATTTTTAAAAAAAAACTTATTTGATTATTTTAAAGCTTAGCACTTGGGGACTGTGACCCTAGTCTTCTAGGCTTTTCTTTTGCATAAAAAAAAACTATCCGTAGGACGTTTTACAAAGATCTTAGTTTTCGTTTTGGTGCTTTGGTTTTTTACTCGTTTGTGTTTGGATGGTTTTGGCGGATCTTGGTAACCCAAAACGGTTGTTCGTGAGCATTTCACGTGACCCGAATTTTTGGAGCGTGACAACTTGGTATTAGAGCTCTGGGTTCAAATATCTAAGAGTCGTGGCAATTGGTTGCATCACCCTGTAGGCTAAGCAAATTCTTGATTGAAACTGAGTTTTCTAGAGAAAAAATTGATACCACTCTTTTCATCAAGTCTCAAGAAAATAATATGCTAGTTGTGCAAATTTAAGTAGATAATATTATTTTTTGTGCAACTAACGAATCTCTTTGCAAGAACTTTTCAAAGTGTATTGTGAGACCTGGAACCTTGTTATTTTAAATTATCTATATACGTGACGTGTTTCTTTCGGTATATGAATAGCCTCGATACATTGGTTACGTTTTAAAGTTGTAGAACAATATGTATAAATGTGTTTTATGCTTATTCGGGCTTTGTTTAAGCTTGTTGGGTTGGTTTTTGGGCTGGAAAATTGAAGCACAAACCAGTATGCTCCTGCCTAGGGGTTCGATCGATTTGAGAGCTTGGTCTAGTCGACTGAACTAAATTTTTTGTTTGGTCGACCGAACTGGGGGGTTCGATCGACTGGACAGAGGAAAATTACCGTGTCTATAAATATCCCACAGGTTGAGATATTTTAGAAAACCTTTCTTAAAGGCTAAGTTTCTCGTTTCTCTGCCTTCTCTCTAGCTTTTGAGGGCACGTGGCTTGATTTTTTGTTAAATTGGTTACGGATCCTTGCTATCAGGGCCGAGGGCTTCGCATCCATCCGGTCGGATTCTCATTCTGACGCTGTTCAGTTTTAAGACGTCGAGTTCTTGACTCTCTGAGGTAGGATTCTAGACCCTACTGCTGTATAAGGGTGTTTTATGTAATTATATGTATTTTCACCGAGTAAAAATTGCATTAAATGTCATAATTGTGCTTAAAGCTTGTTTTACAGGTAAAAAGCATATTTTTCACTTTTCTTGATTTATTACAGTATATGATATATGGAAGTATGGTTTTCAAAAAGGGGGTTTTGAAAACAGTGGATTGTGGAAAATGGTGGTTTTTGAAATCTCACCACTTGGTGTTTTGGAGGTTTGGAGCTAACCGTTGGGGTTGAGTGTGAGACCCTGACCTTTTAACTTTAAGTTGTTTATATACGTGATGCTTTTGTTCTTTTATATGATAGCATCGATGCATGCTTTAGGTTTAAAGTTGTAAAACAGCATGTATAAATGTGTTGCACGCTTTTTGAAGTTTAGTAGAGGCTCGTTTGGCTTATGTTTGGACCAAAAACCATGTTTTTCTTCACAAACCCAAGACCAAAAAATAGTAAGGGAGTTCGGTCGACTAGGGTGTTGGGTTCGGTCGACTGAAATGTTTTTCTTGGGTTCGGTCGACGGAACCAGGAGGTTCGATCGACTGAACGGTGGCGGTTCACGCTTTTTGAGGAGCTTCAGTCGACCAAAGTGGCCTCTTCAGTCGACTGAACTACCTTTTTGACGTGTTTATAAGTAGTTCTAGGGGCTGAAATATTTGGACAAGCTTTTTCTTTCCATTCTCTTTGCCTTCTCTATAGCTTTGAGGGCCCAAGGCTTGGTTTGTTGTTGATTCCTTTGTGGATCCTTGCTGTCGGGGCCGAGGGCTTCGCATCTATCCAGTCAGATTCTCGTTCTGATGCCGTTCAGTTTTGAGACGTCGAGTTCTTGACTCTCCGAAATAGGATTCTATATCTACTACTGTTATGAGGGTGTTATTTGTAGTTATACTTGCTTTCACCGGGTAGAAATGCATGAAATGTTCTTTACATGTCTTAAACTGTGGTTTTTGGGTAAAAGTGGATTTTTACGCCTTTTCTCGGTTATATGCATGTTTCGGGTATGTGGTATCCGTAATTTTCAAAAGAGGTTTGAAAACGAGGTATTTTGTGAAGATGGTGAAAAACGTGCTTTTGGAGGTTTGGAGCTAACCCGCAGGGTTGAGTCACACCTTTTAAATGTTTTGTTGGAAACAGTTTTAGATCTCCATGTTGATGGGTTGGATCTCTTTTATACATGTGTTGTATAAACGATTTTATGGGTTTTTAAATGTTCTCTATAGATGTACCGTGACAGTGTGTGTGTTGAGTTAGGCTTCTATTGCTCCTCGGTGTAAGTCCGAAAACGTGCACAAAGTAGGTCCCTACGTGCCTTCGGGTTAATCCCCGTAAACGAGGTTGGTGGGTGCTTAGTGCCCTCAGGTGTAATCCTGTAAACTAAGCCGGTTGTGTGGGTGCTTAGTGCCCTCGAGTGTGATCCCGTAAACTAAGTCGGTTGCCTGCATGAATGGCGTTATTGTTGTAACTCCGTATAGAACTTATCATTACTAAACCTACGGGTCGAGGGTAATGGACTAGAGCCTATAGTTGTTACCTTTGTCGATGTGGCAGAGTCGGTACATGGGACTATATTTATATTTTTTCTCCTCGATTGAGTGGCCTGAGTGGAGCTTATTGTTTTATTTAAAGCTTTCCCTTAACTGTGGCATGATATCTGTTAGGATGGCATGCACAGTTTGAACGATGGAAAATGTGAGATTTATGAGATAAAACCTTTTTTAGACTCGTTGTAATTTGACAAAAAACTTGTGGTTTTAGAAGAAAAACCTTTTTGGCTCCTGCGGTTGAGCCCGTGTGTGTGTAATTGCATAGCCTGATTTACAGTCTTATTGTCTATGTTCTATTGGGCTTCGGCTCACGGTGTGGGATTTTGCTGTAAAACCTTTTCAGGTGAGCATGATGAGTTGACTAAGTTGTAGAGGTGATGGAAGACTTGCTATAGTTTCCCCTTTTTAAGACATGTACTTTCACATGTGACGCCTGTTGAGGCTGGTTTTGTATGCCTTGAGGCGATATACTTATTCATGTATGAGAATGCATATTTCCAGTTTATGAGAGTTCAACTGTGGAAATTTTATCCAAATGTTGTACATTTTGATTATCAATTGTGAAACATATTTTCCTTAAATGGGTATTTTGGTGGACTTTCGCGTGACCCAGATGTTTGGGGCGTGACAACTTGGTATCAGAGCTCTGGGTTTGAATACCTATGAGCCATGGAAAAGAGGGTACATCACCTTGTGAAGATGTATGTGTGCTTAATTGCATGTGTTATAGCGTTTTCCAAACATAGCATGATAGCTTATGGTGTATTCGTGGGTATGAAGGTTGGACCTTAGGATTGATTAGTCTTGCCTACGGGCGTTTGGATTAACATACTTGGGAGCCATGTTAGAGACACGTTTCGCGGACGTGATTTCTAGCAAGAAATCTAAGTAGGTTATCCAGATGGACGAGTCCTTCTTGTCGGTTCTCCTCGGTATGTGAGATATGTGATGACATGATATACGTGGCTATGTGTTAGCATGTTTATCTGTCTTTTACGTTAGCAATAACGTGTTATATGGATTATTATCCAGTTATGTTGCTTTAGTATAGAGTTATGTCCACGCAGGGAGGACGAGGCCGTGGCCGTGGTTCTGGCTGAAGGGACGTTCCAGTTCTAGATGTTAGCGATGCTAAAGCACCCCAAGGACATGTTGCTGAGGGAGATCTGTTGCGTGAGATGGTTGGCTCCATCCCGCAACTGGCTGAGGTCGCTAGAGGAGAGAGACCATGCCTAAGCCGAGGGCAACGGTTGTGATGCGTGAGTTTCGCCGTCTGGACCCTCCTACCTTTTTTGGGGATCCCAATCCCACGGTTGCCACTGAGTGGCTGGAGCTGGTTACCGGGATTCTAGATTTGCTTCAGATTGAGGAAGATGATCTGAGGGTTATATGTGCCACCATCCAGCTGAGAGGGATTTTAGATTCTAGATTCGCTTCAGATTGGAGCATCACATTCGTTTATATCTTCAGCTTTTGCATCTGCATTGGGGTTGGAAATGGATTGGTTGGGTAGTACTATGTGCATGGAGACCCCAGTGAGCGGGGATGTGACGTTGAGTCTTATTTATAGATCCTGCGTGTTGGAGGTCGTCGGTCGTTGTATAGAGTTTGACCTTGTTATCCTATACATGACCGCGTTTGTCGTCATCCTAGGGATGGACTGGCTGACCACCTTTCGTGCCTTCATCGATTGCGATCAATGGAGGGTAACGATTTGTACGCCGGCGGGAGATTTCTTTTGTTTTGTGGGAGACTGGGATGAGGATTTGAGGTTTATGCTAGGTGTTGTGCGGAACCAAGGTAACCTGGGTTCCCTTTTTGTAGCCCTTATGTTGGATGAGGTAGTTGGGGAACGAGGAGAGTTGCCTCTGGTGGTGTGCAACTATCCTGATGTCTTTCCTGTTGATCTATTTGAATTACCACCGAGCTGGGAGGTAGAGTTTTCTATTGATCTAGTTCCCAGAGCTGCTCCCATATCTATGTCGTCCTATCGCTTTGCACCCGCTGAGTTGCGTGAACTCAAGGTGCAGTTACAGGAGTTGCTAGACATAGGGTTTATGCATCTGAGTACTTCTCCGTGGGGAGCTCCTGCTATTTTTGCGAAGAAGAAGGATGGATCGTTGCGTTTGTGTATTGACTATAGGAAACTAAATTAGGTGACAGTGAAGAACAGGTACCAGATGCCGAGGATAGATGATTTGTTCGACCAGCTGAAGGGTTCGAGTTGTTTCTCGAATATTGACTTGAGATTAGGATACCACCAGCTGAGGATTAGGGACGAGGACATAGTGCAGACCGCCTTCCGGACTCGCTATGGTCACTATGATTTTCTGGTTATGCCGTTCGATTTGACGAACGCACCTGCTACGTTCATGAGTTTGATGAATCGGATCTTCCATCCTTATCTGGACAATTTTGTAGTGGTGTTTGTGGATGATATTTTGATATATTCACCCACTAGAGAGGCATCCGAGGATCACCTGCAGATTGTATTACAGACATTGAGAGAGCACCGCTTGTACGCGAAGTACGAGAAGTGCGAATTCTGGATGTCAGTGGTGAGATTTTTGGGACACGTGGTGTCGACAGACGGGGTAGCTGTGGATTCATCGAAGACATACGCAGTGACCGGTTGGGAGCGACCGAAGAGTGTCTTTGAGATTCGCAGTTTTTTGGGTCTAGCCGGCTATTATCGAAGGTTCGTGAAGGACTTTGCTAGACTCGCTGCACCGATGACGCATCTGACGCGGAAGGGAGTTGTGTTTGTTTGGAGTGAGTCTTGCGAGTTAGCATTTCAGGAGCTAAAGACGAGGTTGACTAGTCCGTCAGTGTTGGTCATTCCAGAGCGAGGCTTGGGGTATACGGTGTACTGTGTTGCATCACATGATGGTCTGGGATGTGTTCTGATTCAGGAGGGTAAGGTCGTAGCCTACGGTTCTCGGCAGCTGAAGACGCACGAGCGAAACTTTCCTACACATGACTTAGAGTTGGCAGCTGTGGTTTTTGCCTTGAAGAGATGGCGTCATTACCTGTATGGTGAGCATTTCAAGGTTTTTTTCGCAGAAGGACCTGAACTTGCGCCAGTGGCTGTGGATGGAACTGTTGTGAGGACTATGATTTTGATTTGCAGTATCACCCAGGGAAGGCCAACGTGGTGGCTGACGTGCTCAGTAGGAGGTCTCACGGGTCGTTAGCTTCTGTGGCTATATGTGAGTGGGACATGCTTGCAGATGTTGGGGAGTTTGATTTGTACCTCAGGGAGATCGCGATGGGGGCCACCTTATTTTCTGTAGTTACTCGGCCAGCATTGATAGCACGTGTGGTAGAGGTCCAATAGACGAACCAAGAGGCTCAGATGATACAAGACTGCGTTGCTAGTGGCGAGGATACAGCAGGATGGATTGTGGGTTCTGATCAAAGTTTGAGGTTGGCAGGCAGGTTGTTTGTGCCAGAGTCATGCCGAGCTAATCTTCTACGTGAGTGTCATCATTCTCGTCTTGCCGTGCATCCTGGAGGCACGAAGATGTACCATGACTTACATCGTCAATTCTATTGGACAGGGATGAAGAAAGACGTGATCCAATTTGTTTCTCGATCCCTCACCTGTCACCAGGTAAAGGCAGAACACCATAGACTGGCAGGATTGCTACAATCGTTGCCTATATCAGAGTGGAAGTGGGAGCACGTCACGATGGACTTTGTGTCAGGACTTCCTCGGTCACCTAGGGGACACAACGCCGTATGGGTTGTGGTTGATAGGTTGACGAAGTCTGCACACTTTCTCCTCATTCGAGTGAGGGATTTAGTGGAACGACTGAGTAGCTTGTACGTTAAGGAGGTAGTCAAATTGCACTGAGTGCCAGCATCTATTATTTCTGACCGAGACCCGCGCTTCACATCGCGCTTTTGACAGAGTCTGCAGGAGGCCTCGGGGTCAACTTGACGTTTAGTACTGCTTTTCACCCCCAAATGGATGGCCAGTCAGAGAGGACTATACAGATTCTGGAGGATATGCTGAGGTCTTGTGTCCTTGATTTCAGAGGTTTGTGGGATGATCATCTACCTTTGCAGAGTTTGCTTACAACAACAGCTATCAGTCCAGTATTGGGATGGCACCGTATGAGGCTTTGTATGGTAGACCCTGCAGATCCCCTGTGTGTTGGACAGATGTGGAAGAGACCACAGTCTTGGGACCCGACATGGTGCGAAAGACGACAGAGAACGTTGCTGTGATTCGCCAACACCTACTGACAGCACTGAGCCGCCAGAAGAGTTATGCAAATCAGAGGAGGCGACCTTTGGAGTTTGCAGTGGGGGATTATGTGTTCTTGGAGGTCTCACCACGTAGAGGTTTGATGAGATTTGGTCGTAGCAGGAAGCTATCACCTCGCTTCATTGGACCATTTGAGATCCTTGGCAAGATTGGTGACGTTGCTTATCGTTTGGCTTTGCCACCTCAGTTAGCATTTGTGCATAATGTGTTCCACGTTTCTATACTTCGAAGGTACAAGCCTGATCCTTCACATGTGTTAGATTGGGCTGAGTTACGAATTGATGAGGATGCCACCTATGAGGAGCATCCAGTGAGGATTCTTGATACAAAGGAGCAGGTGTTGCGGGGCAGAACCATTGCGTATGTCAAGGTCTTATGGCATCATCACGGGGCTGAGGAAGCTACATAGGAGCTGGAGTCTAAGATGCGTGCTAGATATCCAGACCTTTTCACCTCGTGACCTTGTTACAAATTTTGGGGGCAAAATTTCTTAAGGGGGGAGAGTTGTGAGACCCTGACCTTTTAACTTTAAGTTGTTTATATACGTGATGCTTTTGTTCCTGTATATGATAGCATCGATGCATGATTTATGCTTTAAAATTGTAAAACAGCGTGTATAAAAGTGTTACATGCTTTTTGGGGTTTAATAGAGGCTCGTTTGACTTATGTTTGGACCAAAAACCATGTTTTTCTTCACAAACCCAAGACCAAAAAACTGTAAGGGAGTTCGGTCAACTGGGGTGTTAGGTTCGGTCGACTGAAGTGTTTTTCTAGGGTTCGGTTGACTGAACTAGGAGGTTTGGTCGACTGAACAGTGGCGGTTCACGCTTTTTGAGGAGCTTTAGTCGACTGAAGTGGCCTCTTCAGTTGACTGAACTGCCTTTTTGGCGTGTTTATATGTAGTTCCAGGGGCTAGAATGTTTGGAAAAGCTTTTTCTTTCCGTTCTCTTTGCATTGTCTCTAGCTTTGAGGGCCCGGGGCTTGGTTTGTTGTTGATTCCTTTGTGGATCCTTGCTATTGAGGCCGAGGGCTTCGCATCCATCCAGTTGGATTCTCGTTCTAACACCGTTCAATTTTGAGACGTCGAGTTCTTAAATATCTGAGGTAGAATTCTAGGCCTACTACTGTTATGAGGGTGTTATTTGCAATTATACTTGCTTTCACCGGGTAAAAATGCATGAAATGCTGTTTACATGTCTTAAACCGTGGTTTTTGGATAAAAGTGAATTTTTACGCCTTTTCTCGGTTATATGCATGTTTTGGGTACGTGGTATCCGTAGTTTTCAAAAGCGATTTGAAAACGAGGTATTTTGTAAAATCGGTGAAAAATGTGCATTTGGAGGTTTGGGGCTAACCCGCGGGGTTGAGTCTCTCCTTTTAAATGTTTTGTTGGAAACGGTTTTAGATCTCCATGTTGATGGGTTAGATCTCTTTTATACATGTGTTGTATAAACGATTTAATGGGTTTTTAAATGTTCTCCATAGATGTACCGTGATAGTGTGTGTGTTGAGTTAGGCTTCCATTGCTCCTCGGTGTAAGTCCAGAAACGTGTGCAGAGTAGGTCCCTACGTGCCTTCGGGTTAATCCCTGTAAATGAGGTTAGTGGGTGCTTAGTGCCCTCGGGTGTGATCCCGTAAGCTAAGTCGGTTGTGTGGGTGCTTGTGCCCTCTGGTGTGATCCCGTCAACTAAGTCGGTTGCCTGCGTGAATGGCGTTATTGTTGTAACTCCGTATAGAACTTATTATTACTAAACCTACGGGTCGAGGGTAATGGACGAGAGTTTATAGTTGTTACCTTTGTCGATGTGGTAGAGTCGGTACATAAGACTACATTTGTATTTTTTCTCCTCGGTTGAGTGGCCTGAGTGGAGCTTACTGTTTTATTTTTAGCTTTTCCTTAACTGAGGCATGATATGCATAGTTTGAAGGATGGAAAATGTGGGGTTTTATGAGATAAAACCTTTTTGAGACTTGTGGTATTCTGACGAAGAACTTGTGGTTTTGGAAGGAAAACCTTTTTAGCTCATGTGGTTGAGCCCGTGTGTATATAATTGCATAGCCTGCTTTACAATTTTACTGTCTATGTTCTATTGGGCTTCGGCTCACGATGTGGGATTTTGCTGTAAAACTTTTTCAGGTGAGCATGATGAGTTGACCTAGTTGCAGAGGTGATGGAAGACTTGCTATGGTTTTCCCTTTTTGAGACATGTACTTTCACATGTGATGCTTGTTGAGGCTGATTTTGTATGCCTTGAGGCGATATACTTTTTCATGTATGAGAATGCATGTTTCCCGTTTATGAGAGTTAAACTGTGGAAATTTTATCCAAATGTTGTACATTTTGATTATCAACTGTGAAACCTATTTTTCTTAAATGGGTGTTTTGGACTTTCGCGTGACCCGGATATTTGGGGCGTGACAACTTGGTATCAGAGCTCTGGGTTTGAATACCTATGAGCCATGGAAAAGAGGGTACATCACCTTATGAGGATGTATGTGTGCTTGATTGCATGTGTTATAGCGTTTTCTTAACAAAGCATGATAGCTTACGCTGTATACGTGGGTATGGAGGTTGGACCTTATGATTGATTAGTCTTACCTACAGGCGTTTGGATTAACATACATGGGAGCCATGTTAGAGACGCATTTCGTGGACGTGATTTCTATCAAGAAATCTGAGTAGGTTATCCAGATGGACGAGTCCTTCTTGTCGGTTCTCCTCGGTCTGTGAGATATGTGATGACATGATCTATGTGGCTATGTGTTAACATGTTTATCTGTCTTTTACGTTAGCAATAACGTGTTATATGGATTCTTATCCTGTTATGTTGCTTTCGTATAGAGTTATATCCACGCAAGGAGGACGAGGCAGTGGTCGAGGCCGTGGCTGTGGTTCTGGCCGAAGGGACATTCCAGTCGCAGATGTTGGGGTTGCTAATGCACCCCAAGGACCTGTTGATGAGGGAGATCTATTGCGTGAGATGGTCGGCTCCATTCGGCAATTGGCTGAGGCCTCTAGGGGAGAGAGACCATGGCTGAGCCGAGGGCAACGGTTGCGATGCGGAGTTCCGCCGTTTGGACCCTCCTACCTTTTCTGGGGATCCCAATCCCATGGTTCCCACTGAGTGGCTAGAGCTGGTTACCGGGATTCTGGATTCGCTTTAGATTGAGGAAGATGATCCGAGGGTTATATGTCCCACCATCCAGCTAAGAGGGAGTGCTCACATGTGGTGAAAGTTCGCCAAGACCACAGTGGCAGGCACCTGGGATGCATTCACAAAGGTATTTCTGGAGAAATACTTTCCAGCGGCATTGAGGGATCGCTACAGAGAGGACTTCCTGTTTCTGACGGAGGTGACGATAAAGTGATTGAGTATGAGGCTGAGTTTATTAGCCTATCTCGATTTGCACAGGAGACCGTACCTACTGACGAGTTTCGTGCAAAACGGTTCAAGAGGGGTTTAAGGCCCGCTATTCGAGACAGAGTGGCAGCACTAAGGCTGTAGGTTTTTACAAAGTTAGTGGAGACCGCCATGATGGTGGAGGATACTCTAAATGAGCCACGTCGAGACAGAGATAGTCGGGGACAGCAGAACGGAGAACGTACACAGTTCCAGGGACGCAAGGACAAGCGTCGATGGATATCTGGTTCGAGTTCTCATCCTGTAGGGTTGTAACCACCACAGTCTTCTACATCTGCGCCACCCGTAGCTTCAATGGGAATGTCAGATCAGAGAGCGCTTGTTTGTCATAGATGCCAGCGGCCAGGACATCGTGCGGTTGAGTGCAGGAGTGCAGCGCCTGTTCAGGCATAGTCGCAGTCACAGGCTCAGGGGAGAGAGCCAGTGGTATGTTTTGAGTGCGGCCAGTCTGGGCACATCTGTTGGGACTTCCCCGGAGGAGGGAGTGTGCGCAGTACAGCAGGAGCACCAGCTGTTCCATCAGGCCAGGGGAGACAGATGTATTCATAGCTTAGAGCTTAGACGTCCCATTTTGCTGAGGGAGGAGCTTCAGTGCAGTCAGGTAGACAGTCGACAGTTCAGAGCCGCAACGGACCAGCCAGAGCTTATGTTCTTACAGATCCTAGTTCTTCCAGAGCACCGATCGTGCCCGATGCTGCTGCTACCGCCTCCATGATCAGAGGTACCTTTCTAGTCTACAGATCATGGGCCAGTGTTCTTATCGACACTGGAGCATCACATTTGTCTTATCTTCAGCTTTTGCATCTGCATTGGGGTTGCAAATGGATTGGTTGGGTAGTACTATGTGCGTGGAGAGCCCAGTGAGCGGGGATGTGACGTTGAGTCTTATTTGTAGATCTTGGATGTTAGAGGTCACCGGTCATTGAATAGAGTTTGACCTTGTTATCCTATACGTGACCGCGTTTGACGTCATCCTAGGGATGGACTGGCTGACCACCTATCGTGCCTTCATCGATTGCGATCGATGGAAGGTGATGATTTGTACGCCGACGGGAGATTGCTTTTGTTTTGTTGGAGACTGTGATGAGGGTTTGAGGTCTATGCCAAGTGTTGTGCGGAACTAGGGTAACCTGGGTTCCCTTTTTGCAGAACTTATGTTGGATAAGGTAGTTGGGGATCGAGGAGAGTTGCCCCTGGTGGTGTGCGACTATCCTGATGTCTTTCATGTTGATCTATTAGAGTTACCACCGAGCCGGGAGGTAGAGTTTTCTATTGATCTAGTTCTCAGAGCTGCTCCCATATCTATGCCGTCCTATTGCTTTGCACCCGCTGAGTTGCGTGAACTCAAGGTGCAGTTATAGGAGTTGCTAGACAGAGGGTTTATACGTCCGAGTACTTCTCTGTGGGGAGTTCCTGCTCTTTTTGCGAAGAAGAAGGATGGATCGTTGCGTTTGTGTATTGACTACAGGAAACTAAATCAGGTGATAGTGAAGAACAGGTACCAGATGCCGAGGATAGATGATTTGTTCAACCAGCTGAAGGGTTCGAGCTGTTTCTCGAAGATTTACTTGAGATTAGGATACCACCAGTTGAGAATTAGGGACAAGGACATAGCGAAGACCACCTTCCGGACTCGCTATGGTCACTACGAGTTTCTGGTTATGCCGTTCGTTTTGACGAACGCACCTGCTACGTTCATGAGTTTGATGAACCGGATCTTTCATCCTTATCTGGACAGTTTTGTAGTGTGTTTGTTGATGATATTTTGATATATTCACCTACTAGAGAGGCGCACGAGGATCACCTGCAGATCATATTATAGAGATTGAGAGAGCATCGCTTGTACGCGAAGTACGAGAAGTGCAAATTTTGGATGTCGGAGGTGAGATTTTTGGGACACGTGCTGTCGACAGATGGGGTAGCTGTGGATTCATCGAAGATAGACATAGTGACCAACCAAAGAGTCTTTGAAATTCACAGTTTTCTAGGTCTAACCGACTATTATCGACGGTTTGTGAAGAACTTTGCTAGACTCGCTGCACCGATGACGCCATCTGACGCGGAAGGGACTTGTGTTTGTTTGTAGTGAGTCTTGGGTCAGCATTTCAGGGGCAAAAGACGAGGTTGACTAGTCCGCTAATGTTGGTCATTCCAGAGCGAGGCTTGGGGTATATGGTGTACTATGATGCATCACATGATGGTCTGGGATGTGTTCTAATGCAGGAGGGTAAGGTCATAGCCTACGGTTCTCAGCAGCTAAAGACGCACGAGCGAAACTATCCTACACACGACTTGGAGTTGGTAGCTGTGGTCTTCGCCTTCAATACATGGCGTCATTACCTGTATGGTGAGCATTTCAAGGTTTTCTCCGATCACGGAAGCTTAAAATACTTATTTTCGCAAAAGGACCTAGACTTGCGCCAGCGACGGTGGATGGAGCTATTGGAAGATTTTGATTTTGATTTGTAGTATCACCCAGGGAAGGCCAACGTGGTGGCTGACGCGGTCGGTAGGAGGTCTCACGGGTCGTTAGCTTCTGTGGCTATACGTGAGTGGGATATGCTTGCAGATGTTGGGGAGTTTGATTTGTGCCTCAGGGAGATCGCGATGGGGGCCACCTTATTTTCTGTAGTTACTCGACCAGCGTTGATAGCACGTGTGCTAGAGGTCCAGCAGACGGACTAGGAGGCTCAGATGAAACGAGACTGCATTGCTAGTGGCGAGGATACAGCAAGATGGACTGTGGGTTCTGATCGGAGTTTGAGGTTTGCACGCAGGTTGTTTGTGCCAGAGTCATGCCGAGCTGATCTTCTACGTGAGTGTCATCATTCTCGTCTTGCCGTGCATCCTGGAGGCACGAAGATGTACCATGACTTACGTTGTCAGTTCTATTGGACAGGAATGAAGAGAGACATGATCCAGTTTATTTTCCGATGCCTCACCTGTCAGTAGTTAAAGGCGGAACACCAGAGACTGGCATGATTGCTACAGTCGTTGCCTACATTAGAGTGGAAGTGGGAGCACGTCACGATAGACTATGTGTCAGGACTTCCTCGGTCACCTAGGGGACACAACGCCGTATGGGTTGTGGTTGATAGGTTGACGAAGTCTGCACACTTTCTCCCCATCTAAGTGAGGGACTCGGTGGAACGACTGAGTAGCTTGTACCTCAGGGAGGTAGTCAGATTGCACGGAGTGCCAGTATCTATTGTTTCTGACCGAGACCCGCGCTTCACATTGCGCTTTTGGCAGAGTCTGCAGGAGGCCTTGGGGACAACTTGACATTCAGTACTGCTTTTCACCCCCAGACGGATGGCCAGTCAGAGAGGACTATACAGATTCTGGAGGATATGCTGAGGTCTTGTGTCCTTAATTTCATAGGTTCGTGGGAGGATCATCTACCTCTACAAAGTTTGCATACAACAACAGCTATCAGTCTAGTATTGGGATGGCACCGTATGAGGCTTTGTATGGTAGACCGTGCAGATCACCCGTGTGTTGGACCGATGTGGGAGAGACCACAGTCTTGGGACCCGACATGGTGCGAGAGACGACAGAGAACGTTGCTGTGATTTGTCAGCGCCTACTGACAGCACAGAGCCGCCAAAAGAGTTATGCAGATCAGAGGAGGCGACCTTTGGAGTTTATAGTGGGGGATCATGTGTTCTTGAAGGTCTCGCACATAGAGGTTTGATGAGATTTGGTCGTAGCAGGAAGCTATCACATCGCTTCATTGGACCATTTGAGATCCTTGGCAGGATTGGTGAGGATGCTAATCATTTGGCTTTGCCACCTCATTTAGCATTTTGCATAACGTGTTCCACGTTTCTACACTTCGGAGGTACGAGCCAGATCCTTCACATGTGTTAGATTGGGCTGAGCTACGGATTGATGAGGATGCCACCTATCGGGAGCATCCAGTGAGGATTCTTGATACAAAGGAGCAGGTGTTGCAGGGTAGAACCATTACGTATGTCAAGGTCTTATGGCATCATCACGGGGCTAAGGAAGCTACATGGGAGCTGAAGTCTAAGATGCGTGCTAGATATCCAGACCTTTTCACCTCGTGACCTTGTTGCAAATTTTGGGGGAGAAATTCCTTAAGGGGGGAGAGTTGTGAGACCCTGACCTTTTAACTTTGAGTTGTTTATATACGTGATACTTTTGTTCCTGTATATGATAGCATCGATGCATGATTTATGCTTTAAAATTGTAGAAGAGCATGTATAAATGTGTTACACGCTTTTTGGGGTTTGGTAGAGGCTCGTTTGGCTTATTTTTGGTCCAAAAACCATGTTTTTCTTCACAAACCCAAGACCAAAAAAGAGTAAGGGAGTTCGGTCGACTGGGGTGTTGGGTTCGATCGACTGAAGTATTTTTCTTGGGTTTGGTCGACTGAACCAGGAGGTTTGGTCGACTGAACGGTGGCGGTTCACATTTTTCAAGGAGCTTCAGTCAACTGAAGTGGCCTCTTCAGTCGACTGAACTTCCTTTTTGGCGTGTTTATAAGTAGTTCTAGGGGCTGGAATGTTTGGAAAAGCTTTTTCTTTCTGTTGTCTCTGCATTCTCTCAAGCTTTGAGGGCCCGGGGCTCGGTTTGTTGTTGATTCCTTTGTGGATCCTTGCTATCGGGGCCGAGGGCTTCGCATCCATCCAGTCAGATTCTCGTTCTGACTCCGTTCAATTTTGAGACGTCGAGTTCTTGACTCTCCGAGGTAGGATTCTAGACCTACTACTGTTATAAGAGTGTTATTTGCAGTTATACTTGCTTTCACTGGGTAGAAATGCATGAAATGTTTACATGTCTTAAACCGTGGTTTTTGGATAAAAGTGAGTTTTTACGCCTTTTCTCGGTTATATGCATATTTTGGGTACGTGGTATCCGTAGTTTTCAAAAGAGGTTTGAAAACGGGTTATTTTGTAAAAATAGTGAAAAACGTGCTTTTGGAGGTTTAGAGCTAACCCGCGGGGGTTGAGTCTCACCTTTTAAATGTTTTGTTGGAAACGGTTTTAGATCTCCATGTTGGTGGGTTGGATCTCTTTTATACATGTGTTGTATAAACGATTTTATGGGTTTTTAAATGTTCTCCATAGATGTACCGTGACAGTGTGTGTGTTGTGTTGGGCTTCCATTGCTCCTCGGTGTAAGTCTTGAAACGTGTGCAGAGTAGGTCCGTACGTGCCTTTGGGTTAATCCTCGTAAACGAGGTTGGTAGGTGCTTAGTGTCCTCGGGTGTGATCCCGTAAACTAAGTCAGTTATGTGGGTGCTTAATGCCTTCGGGTGTGATCCCGTAAACTAAGTCGGTTGTGTGAGTGCTTAGTGCCCTCAGGTGTGATCCCGTCAACTAAGTCGGTTGCCTCCGTTAATGGGGTTATTGTTGTAACTCCGTATAGAACTTGTCATTACTAAACCTACGGATCGAGGGTAATGGACGAGAGTCTATAGTTGTTACCTTTGTCAATGTGGCAGAGTCGGTACATTGGACTACATTTATATTTATTCTCCTCAGTTGAGTGGCATGAGTGGAGCTTACTGTTTTATTTACAGCTTTTCCTTAGATGTGGCATGATATCTGTTAGGATGATATGCATAGTTTGAAGGATGAAAAATGTGGGGTTTTATGAGATAAAACCTTTTTGAGACTCGTGGTAGTCTGACGAAAAACTTGTGGTTTTGGAAGAAAAACCTTTTTGGCTCCTGTGGTTGAGCCTGTGTGTGTGTAATTGCATAGCCTTCTTTATAGTTTTACTGTCTATGTTCTATTGGGCTTCGGCTCACGGTGTGAGATTTTGCTGTAAAACCTTTTCAGGTGAGCATGATAAGTTAAAAAGGGTTTATCACCTAGTGAGATTGATTAGTGATGCTTTCTTACATGTGTATAAAACGTTTTATAACATGCTGTTAGCTTATTGGGCATAACTGTTGTGTATATGTGTATATGTGGGTATGGAGGTTGAATCTTAGGATTGATGAATCTTGCCTTAGGATGTTTGGAATAACAAATTTGGAAGCCAAGTTAGAAACACGTTTGGCTGACGTGTTTTCTAGCAAGAAATCTGAATAGGTTATCCAAATGGATAGTCTGCCTTGTTGATTCTCCTCGGTATGTGAGACGTGGTGACATGACCTTAAGTGGCTACATGATAGCATGCTTATGTGCATTATGTGTTTATGTTTGTACTGACATGCTGTAGGAAAGCTTATCTTGTTATCTGCTTTATATAAAATTATGTCCACGCGGGGAGGATAGGGATGGGATCGTTGCCAAGGCCGTGGCCGAGGTCGAGCAGATGTTCAGGTTCTAGAGGAGGGAGACGTTCATGCCCCACAGGAACAAGTGGGCGGTACTAACGTCATGCAGGAGATGCTTGCCACTATGAGAGCTATGGCTGAGGCATCCAAAGCTGGAGTAAGGGCTCCTAAGCCAAGAGCCTTTTTGGCTATGAGGAAATTTCGACGGTTAGATCTTCCAACCTTTTCTGGGGAGCCAAACCACAAAGTTGCTACTGAGTGATTGGAAGTGACCACGACTATCTTCGATACTCTGGATATCGAGGAGGATGCTTTGCGGGTAAAGTTGGCGGTGTTCCAACTGCGGGAAGATGCCAGGGAGTGGTGGAAGTTTGCCAAGACCACGGTGGAGGACACGTGGGCCGCTTTAACGAGAGTCTTCTTGGAGAAGAATTTCCCGAGATCTTCAAAAGATACATACCAATGAGGAGTTCCTTTCCCTTGTTCAGGGAAACCTTTCTATGGTCCAGTATGAGGCCAAGTTCGTGAATCTGTCACAGCTTGCACCTGAGATGGTGTCTACGGAGAAGTTGCGCATTAGGAGGTTTGAGAGGGGCTTTTGATCTGCCATCAAGGACAGAATTACAACTCTAGGTTTGGATGTGTACATTGCATTGGTGGAAGCCGCTATCTGGGTAGAGAACACGTTGGCAGAGAGCCGCAGAGTTAGAGAGAGTGGGAGTCAGCAGAGCAGTGGAGATGCACAATTCCAGAGGCGCGGGAAAAAGTGCCAGAGGTCATCTAAACCTAGTTCACATTTCGTTGGCTCGTATCAGCAGCAGTAGTCCACACCTGCACCACCAGTGGCCTCGACAGAAAGGTCAGAGCGGATAGAGCTGATTTGTTACCGATGCGGACAGCCAGGACATCGTTCAGTTGAGTACCCGCAGAAGGGCAAGATCTAGAGTTCAGCGTCTGTCCAGTCACAGGCAAGAGACCCACCTGCATGCTTTGGGTGTGATCAGTCCGAACATATTCACAAATACTATCCTTGAGAAGGGAGTGTTTAGGGTGCGACAAGAGCGCCAGCTGCTCCATCGACATAGAGACGGCAGACTCCGCAGCAACCTAGGGCCCAAACGTCTAGGCTTGTAGAGGAAGGTTCCTCGGCACAGTCTGTGAGGCAGCCGACGACTCAAGGATATGGTAGGCAGACCAGACCCCGCAGGCCAGGGCTTATGTTCTTGTTGATCACAGTGCTTCCAAAGCACCAGTTGCATCTGATGCTATAGCTACTCTATCCATAATCAGAGGTACTCTTTTAGTCTTTAGATCATGGGCCAGTATTCTTTTCGACACGGGAGCATCACATTCCTTTATCTCTTCTGCTTTTGCATCTTCATTGGGATTACAGATAGACCCATTGGGTAGTGCAATGAGCGTAGAGAGCCTTGTCAGTGGGAATGTGGTGCTGAGTAGAGTTTGCAGATCTTGTGAGTTAGGAGTCGCCGATCGTTGTTTAGAGTTTGATTTTATCATTCTAGACATGACCACGTTTGATGTCATCCTAGGGATGGACTGGCTGACTACCTACCATGCCTATATAGATTGTGAGCAACTGAGGGTGTCAATCTATAAGCCAGAGGGTGACTGCTTGTACTTTATGGGTGATCAAGATGAGGGCTTGGTGTCTATGCCCGGTGTGGCTCGGGTTCGAGGGAACTTGGGTTTCCTCTTTTCTACTCTCAGGTTGGATGAGCTAGGTGAGGTTCGAGGGGGGCTGCCCCCTGTGGTCTGTGAATACGTAGATGTCTTTCCAGACGATCTGTTTGAGTTACTACCGAGCCGAGATGTGGAGTTCTCCATCGATCTTGTTCCAGGAACCGCTCCCATTTCTATGCCATCGTATCGCTTTGCACTGGCTGAGTTGCAGGAACTCAAGGTGTAGTTACAGGAGTTGCTAGACAAGGGGTTTGTGCGATCGAGTACGTCTCCGTGGGGAGCTCCAGCTCTTTGTGCAAAAAGAATGATGGATCCTTGAGATTGTGTATAGATTACAGGAAGATGAACCAGGTAACAGTGAAGAATAAGTATCGTATGCCTAGGATTGATGACTTGTTTGATCAGCTGAGGGGATCGCGCTGCTTTTTGAAGGTTGACTTGAGGTCAGGATATCACCTGCTGAGGATTAGGGATGAGGACATAGCGAAGATCGCCTTTCGGACTCGTTATGGTCACTACGAGTTTCTGGTCATGCCGTTCAATTTGACGAATGCCCTTGCGACATTTATGGGTTTGATGAATCGTATCTTCCACCCTTATCTAGATAATTTTGTGGTCGTGTTAGTAAATGACATTCTGATCTATTCACCTATGAGGGAGGTGCATGAGGAGCATCTGCACATTGTCTTGCAGCTTTTGAGAGAACATCGCTTGTATGCGAAGTTCGAGAAGTGCGAGTTCTTGATGTTAGAGGTGAGATTCCTTGGACACGTAGTGTTGAAGGATGGGGTATCAGTGGACTCGTTGAAGACTGATGCTGTGATGGATTGGCAGCGACCGAAGAACGTCTTTGAGATCTGCAGTTTTCTAGGTTTGGCAGGTTACTATCGACGGTTCGTCAAGGATTTTTCTAGGTTGGCAGCACCTATGATGCGTCTGACGTGAAAGGGAGTTATGTTCGTGTGGAGTGAGTCCTGTGAGTCAGCTTTCCAGGAGCTAAAGAGGAGATTGACCAGTGCGCCAGTGTTAATTATTTCAGAATGAGGTCCGGGGTATACAGTGTATTGCGACGCATCGAACGATGGCTTAGGATGTGTATTGATGCAGGGAGGTAAGGTTGTAGCCTACGGCTCACGACAGCTAAAGACACACGAGAAGAACTACCCTACACATGATCTGGAGTTGGCAGTCGTGGTCTTCGCCTTGAAGGCATGGAGGCATTATCTATATGGTGTGCATTTCGAGGTTTTCTCTAATCACAAAAACTTAAAATACTTATTTTCGCAGAAAGACTTGAATCTTCGCTAACGACGATGGATGGAATTGTTTGGAGACTACGACTTTGATTTGCAGTACCACCCGACGAAAGCAAATGTCGTAGCTGACGCGCTCAGTAGGAGATCTCATGGTTCGTTAGCTTATGTGGCTATACAAGAATGGGATATGCTTAGGGATGTTGGAGAGTTTGATCTATGTCTCGGAGAGACAGTGACAGGTGCGACCTTATATTCAGTAGCTTCACAGCCCGCATTGGTTGCACGCGTGTTAGAGGCTCAGCAAACCGATCAGGAGGCTCAAATGATACGGGACCGCATTGCAAGTGGGAAGGAGATAGCAGGATAGACGGTGGGTTCAGATCAGAGTTTGAGGTTGACAGAGCGTCTGCTTGTGCCAGAGTCGTGCCGTGCTGAGGTGCTACATGTGTTTCATCATTCACGTCTTGCAGTGCATCCAGGAGGTACGAAGATGTATCATGACTTGCATCGTCAGTTCTGGTGGACAGGAATGAAGAGGGACGTGATCTGGTTCATTTCTCGATGCCTTACTTATCAACAAGTAAACGTGGAACACCAGCAATTGGCAGAATTGTTACAGCTATTGCCTATATCTAAGTGGAAGTGGAAGAATGTCCGATAGATTTGGTATCGGGACTTCCTCGATTGCCGGCGGGACATGATGTTGTTTGGGTTGTGGTTGACAGGTTGACAAAGTCTGCGCACTTCCTCCCTATTCGAGTGAGAGATCCAGTGGACAGACTGAGCAAATTATACATCCGAGAGACAGTTCGACTGCACATAGTACCTGTGACTATCGTTTCTGATTGAGACACGCGATTTACATTGCACTTTTGGCAGAGTCTTCAGGAGGCTTTAGGGACTAGCTTGACTTTCAGCACAGCTTTTCACCCACAGACCGACGGTCAGTCTGAGAGGACCATCCAGATTTTAGAAGACATGTTGAGAGCCTATTTGCTTAATTTTTGGGGGTCTTGGGAGGATCATCTATCATTAGCAGAGTTTGCATACAACAACAGCTATCAGTCCAGTATTGGGATAGCACCGTATGAGGCTCTGTATGATAGGCCGTGTAGATCGCCGATGTGTTGGACAGAGGTGGGTGAGACCACTATTTTGGGACCCGACTTAGTACGGGAGACGACACAGTAGATTGTCGTGATTCGTCAGCGTCTGGTAACAACTCAAAGCCGCTAGAAGAGTTATGTGGACCAAAGGAGGAGGCCGTTAGAGTTTGCAGTGGGGGATCACGTGTTTTTGAAGGTCTCGCCACATAGAGGGTTGATGAGATTTGACCGTCGCGGGAAGCTATCACCACGTTTTATTGAACCCTTCGAGATACTGGAGAGGATTGGGGTGGTAGCATACCGTCTAGCCTTACCGCCTCAGTTAGCATCTGTGCACAACATCTTTTAAGTTTTGATGCTTTGAAAGTACGAGCCCGATCCTTCACATGTGTTAGATTGGGCTGAGTTGTGGGTTGATGAGGATATCACGTATGAGGAGCGTCCAGTGAAGATCCTAGATACGAAGGAGCAAGTGTTACGGAGGAGAACGATTGCTTATGTCAAGGTTCAATGGCTTCATCACGGGGTTGAGGAAGTGACTTGGGAGCTTGAGTCTAGGGTTCATGCTAGATACCCAGAGTTGTTCACCTCGTGACCTTGTAGTGAATTTCGGGGGCAAAATTCCTTAAGGGGGGAGAGTTGTGAGACCGAGAACCTTGTTAGTTTGAATTATCTATATACGTGACGTGTTTCTTTCAGTATATGAATAGCCTCAATGCATGGTTTATGTTTTAAAGTTGTAGAAGAGCATGTATAAAAGTGTTTTACGCTTATTCGGGCTTTGTTTAGGCTTGTTGGGTTGGTTTTGGGGCTGGAAAATCGAAACACAAACCAGTACGCTTCTACCCAAGGGTTCGGTCGACTTGAGGGCTTGGTCCAATCGACTGAACCGAAGATTTTCAGTTCGGTCGACCTAATAGGGGAGTTCGATCGACTGGACATAGGAAAATTGCCGTGTCTATAAATATCCCACATGCTGAGATTTTTTAGAAAACCTTTCTTAAAGGCTAAGTTTCCCGTTTCTCTGCCTTCTCTCTAGCTTTTGAGGGCCCGGGACTTGGTTTTTTGTTAGATTGGTTACGGATCCTTGCTATCGGGGCCGAGGGCTTCGCATCCATCTGGTCGGATTCTCGTTCTGACGCTGTTCAGTTTTGAGACGTCGAGTTCTTGACTCTCTGAGGTAAAATTCTAAACCATACTGGTGTATAAGGGTATTTTATATAATTATATGTATTTTCACCGGATAAAAAATACATAAAATGTCATATTTGTGTTTAAACCTTATTTTACGGGTAAAAAGCATGTTTTTTACTTTTCTTGATTTATTACAGTATATGACCTATGGATGTATGGTTTTTAAAAAGGGGGGTTTTGAAAACGGTGGTTTGTGGAAAATGGTAGCTTTTGATAAAAATCTCAACACTTGGTATTTTGGAGGTTTAGAACTAATCCTTGGGGTTGAGTCTCATTTTTTGAAACGTTTTGTTAAAAATGGGATTTTGTTTGATCTCCAAGTTGATGGATGGATCTAAATACATGTATAATGTATTTTATAGAAATGTTTCTGTAGTTGAGCTACGAGATGATTTTTTGTGAAATGATTCTCTAGATGTACCGAGATAGCTGGTATTTGGCACGAATTGTCCTCGGTGGAAGTCCAGAAACATGCGCAGTGTAAGTACCTTTGTCCTTTGGGGTTAGCCCGTAAAGTTAGCTTTTACGTTTTGGTGCTCCGTATAGAACCCTCCATTACCTAACTGGTCATATGATATATAGGGATTGGGTAAAGGGCAGGAGTCTATAGTTGTTACCTCTCTTCCCTTGTGACGGAGTCGGTACACAAGATTCATTTTATCTTCCCTCGGTTTGTGATCCGAGGGGAAAAATGACATTTTAGTTACTGTTTTCCTTCAACTGTAAATCGTTATTTTTCATTGTATAAATGCTTGGTGGTGAAGGAAAAACTATTTTGGAGGTTTGTGAAAAACTTTTGGATTTGTGATTGAGTTCGCTCCCATTATATGATTGCATATCCTGCTTTACAGCTTTATAGTCTGTTTCTATTGGGTTTCGGCTCATGGTGTAGGATTTTGTTGGAAAACTATTTTTAGGTTTGGAGGTTAATGATCACGAGGAGTTGATCTAGTGATACCTGTGGTGGCGGAAGACTTTTCTAGTTTTTCTTTTTGTATGCCTGTTGAAGGCATGTTTTGTATGCCGTTGGGCAATATATTTATCCATGTTGAACCTGTTATTTACTGCTTATGAGAGTTGCATGTTGGGTATTCTTTTGATTTCAACAGGTGAATTTAAATGTATGAAAACTTATTTTTATAAAACTGGTATTTGGTGAATTTTTACGTGACCCTGGATTTTGGGGCGTGACATGTAAGCAGGGAGAATTTAAGATGAGTATGATGGGAGAACTCAACTACTTCCTTGGACTTCAGATCAAGCAAACATAAGAAGGAATCTACATCTATTAAGCTAAGTACACAAGGGACCTATTGAAGAGATTCGACATGCTGAAAGCAAAACCCATAGGAACCCCGATGTGTTCTACAACTAAGCTTGACAAAGATGAAAACGGTAAAGCGGTAGATGAAAAAGGTATGATCAGATCTCTGCTATACTTAATTGCTAGCCATCCTGATATTATGTTTAGTGTTTACATGTGTGCTAGATTTCAATCTAACCTTAAAGAATCACGTGTGACCGCCGTTAAGCGCATCTTTAAATACCTCTTAGGTACACAAAATCTAGAATTATTTTATCTTAGAGGAATAGCCTTTGAGTTATTTGGCTACTCAGATGCTGATTTTTTCAGATGTAAAATCGATAGAAAAAGTACAAGTGGAACATGTTAATTCATAGGACACTCACTAATCTCATGGTTTAGTAAACAATAGAATTCAGTTGCCTTGTCTACAGCTGAGGCTGAGTACAGAGCAGCTAATAGCTGTTGTGCACAAGTTCTTTAAATGAAACAACAACTAGAGGACTATGGTTTTTGCTTAGATTATATCCCTATAAAATGTGATAATACTAATACAATCAATATATCCAAGAACCCAATACAATACTCCAAAACAAAACACATTGAAATTAGACATCACTTTATAAGAGATCATGTGCAAAAACGTAACATCGTACTTGAATTCATAGGCAACTTGAATTCATAGGCACAGATTACCAACTTGCGAACATATTCACTAAACCTTTAATGAAAAAAGAATATGCTTTATAAGGAGATAACTTAATATGTTATGTACTCCTAATTGCTGATTAAAATGCCATACTAATCATGTTTTTTCAATGCATTTCAATACTTTTTATATTATAAAGTGATATGTGAAAAGTGTCGGCCCTACTTGAAAAAGTGTCAACACATATGTACTTGAGTTGACTCAAAACTATATAGAAGAGACACTACGAAAAAAAGTGTTGACCCAATTCTATATAGTGTCGACTTAATTTCGATGTCTTACTCTCGATAAATTTGGGTCGACCCAATGCTTAAATGTGTTGACTCAAATGGCCGAAAGTGTCGACCCTTTCTAAAAAAGTGTTGACACAATTTCTAATTTCGGGCACCCACACTCCCGAAGAAAAGTGTCGACCTAACAGTCATTTGTATCGACACAAATCTTTTTGCCTATTTAAGAGGCACCGGTCCCCACCATTTGCGTCATTCTCTCTCTCTCCTTAACTGCTCATCTCCCATCGTTTTTTTCTCCTTTGAAAAACGAGTCGACCCATCATCTTCTCTCCTCCCTTTGATCTATCTTTTTAATCCAGGATGACTGCTCGGACAATGGAAAAAGGAAGCAAATGAACTGGGGATGAAGGCCCGTCGAACCCTAGGGCACAAAAGAAGAAAACGATAGTATAGCGACGGCGACGAAAACCGCAGCAATAGAGATGTTGGAGTCCCTAAGCTTCAAGTCGAACAAGTTTCAGAAACTCTATTTCTCTTCGTTCATAAATCGTAAGGTAATCCGAGGCCGTTCTATAGATTTCTCATACTTTAATTCTATTAAAATGCGCTTTAGAGATTTATTCTCTAATCTTGGGTGGGAAAGACTACTCCAACACTACAACCCTCACTATCCCACACTCGTAAAGCTTTTTTATGCACATTTTCACATTACATCTATCCCTAGCACCACCACCACCTCTTGGGTGAATGTAACTTAAATCCACTTGACTTCCTTTGTTCTTAATGAAATTTTATATATCCCTGAGGGTGAGATTTTTGTTTCCTACAAAGCAAATAAAAGATCTATCGAAATAGATGGATTTTCTTTTCATGATGCAGTAAGACATATTTTTTAGGTTGACGAAGTTGATCCCTCCAAACCCCTAAAGGCCAACTCTCTCAAACCAGAAATGAGAATCATTCATCACATGGTCAACCATATCTTTTTGCCGCAAATGGAGAAATTTGGGGATGTCTCATACATGCATATTTTCATAATGTTGTGTATTCTCGAGAAGAAGAACCTCGATGTAGGTTTTTTTTATTTCATACATGTTCCAATCACATGGCAAATCTAACTCATCCCTCCATCATGCTATGTTCTTGACAAAAGTTTTTCGCCATTTTGGCATTGACCTTTTTGCTGAAAAAATGATCCATTTTTCAAAACATGACCTATATGGGGCTTCTACTCTAAAACACATGCAGATTTCCAAAATTAACGGAGTTTGGACCACCCCCGTGATACTCCATCCATTCTTAGAAATCCCTCTGTCTCACGTGACTTCTCTCCTATTAGAGTAGTTTTTGATTCCCCTGCTCCACCATCCACTAGGACATACACTCTAGGACCTTCCTCTGCTCCTTCTCATTCTCCTCCTCCTCCTCCTCCTACACATGTTGATGCTCCATTTTCTCCTCCTGCCTCCTCTTCTGCTTTTCCCTTAGATCTTTCTAAAGTTGTCTCTTTGATTAAAGGTTTATCCTCTTCTTTGACCTCTTTTCAAAACAAGGTCGATCAAGACCCGTTTGACCTCAATAGCACCATATCCTCCTTATTTGACAAAGTCAAGCACTTGGACAAGACCAATCATAGCCTTCGGCGTGATATTGAAAATGCAACAGATGCTGAGAGAGCCATTTGTAAGACAATGAATGATAGTATTGTCTCCATAGTCAACTGCAATAAGGCAATCCTTTAGTAGGTGCACAAAGAATATGACTAAGGCATTGTCACCGCTGTGTAAGCCAACTCGAGAAAAGTGAAAGAACATCTTCTATGGATTCGAGAAGCTTGGAGCAAGCAGTTTAAGCCCAAGGATTCAAAAGAAAATAAGGCTGCTCAACTTCAGTGTGAAGCGGATCTTGCTTTAGCAGCTACTTTGGATGCCATGGCTATTGCGAAATAAAAGGATGAATGAACATATTCCTCCAAAGAAAAAGCCTCTGAGATGATCACTAGGTTGAGGGTGTTGGTCCGCCGTTGAGATATTGCCTTCTAAGCTCATGGCTTGAAGCCCCTGCTCTATGGGGTGGTCTTATTGCGGTATTTTTTTCCTTTCATTCTTGCGCTCTTTCTTTTTTATTCATATTCATCTGCCTTAG